>BHFT01019887.1:0-24878 GCA_004320025.1 Laticauda laticaudata
TCACATTTTGTTGAGGCTTTAAACAGGATCCATTGGACCAGATCTCCACCCTAAAAATTACTTTTCCCCAAAGTATTACAGTGCTAATTCTGAAGAAGGCAAAATCAAAATGTACTGGTAAATTACAAGGAGAACACACATGCGCACACTCCCTTCTAACTCTGCTGGAGCAGGTGATTGGACTAGAATAGATATCTCATTATCTTTCTCCTCCCTCCCTACCTCCTTTATTTCTTTTTCTTTCTGTCTCTTCCTTCCATCCCCCCTCTTTCTTGGTCCCTTTTTCTTTCTTTCCCTTTTCTCTTTCTCTTCTTCCTCTCTCTTTCCCTCTCTCAGGCTCATCCCATTGACTTTGTGCACCACTCCATTTGGACCCACCAGTGCAAGGGACATAATGGGGTGGAACATGGTGGCAGGAGGATGCTTGAAAAGACCGCCCCACCGCCCTGAACATGGCAATGGGATGTTTGAAAAGGCTTTGCTCTCCTATTCCCAACGTTGTGTTCGGGGTGCTGCCCTACTGCCACAAACACAGCAGTGGGATGTTTGAAAAGGCTTTGCTTTCCTATTCCCAACGTTGCATTCGGGGCGCTGCCCCACCACCCCGAACATGGTGGCGGGATATTTGAAAAGGAGAGCAGAGCCACTCTGGCTTTGCTCTCCTTTCCCAATGTTACATTCGTGGGTGGAGCTCCTTGCACCACAGTGCGCAGGTCGATGGGATAATCCTGCAGGGCCTTGCCTTGAACACGGTGGCAATGGCATTTTTTCTCACCCCTGAATTGTGCCCTGCTGCTCACCTCCAGTACCCCCTGCCACCTTTTTATGCCCCTTGCTACCCCCCTTGCCTCTCAGTGCCCCCCTAAGGCATCCCACCACCACCTAGGAGGCAGTACCTCCCACTTTGGGAACCACTGGTATGGCCCATACAGCCTAGTCAAATGTTCCTACTCACAACTACTTTTTAGTTGTGCTGTTCAATAGATGCTGCTGTTCTTGGTTATCTTGAGCCTGGTATATAATGTCTACTGTTAAGGTATGTATCCTTCAGGATTTGAAGTTTCCCACATTAAATATGTGCTCTAACCATATTCACTTCTATGTATGTATTAAGACTGAAATACCTAAGTGCACATATAGGTAAAATTTACAATGTACAGATACATGCTTAGTTTTGCCTGATTCATTTGGAGATAATTTCTGAATAATGGTATTTTATATATGTTTCTCCAGGAATGCTAAGGATAGGCCATTGAAATGGGCTTTGGAGCAAGCCTACTTGATTACCAAATACTTAAGGTAGGAGAAAATGTATAAATATTTTGCTGGGAAAAACTTCTGCATATCTCTGAGAGGGTAATAGATTCTTGTTGTTTTTTGTTATCTTATTCTGGAGTTTGGTACTGCAATTACTGTCTAATGATCCCCATAACCTTTTCTAGCTGTAACAGTAGAAAAAGGTCAGGTTATTTACCAAAGTAGTTCCACTCAGTAATAGCATTCCACCATTTTGATTTCAACATCTGCTATAAAATTAATGACAATAGCTCTGTAAGGACTAAATTAATCTTGAGACAGAATGGTAAAAAGTATAGCTAAATACTAGTTTCAGTTCTAGTATACCCAATCTCTAATCTGGAGACAGGTCTTGAATTAAGAGTTAAGAACTTGGCTCTTAGCTAAAAGTTGCAAAATTACATATTTATACATGAGCAAATATTTTGGGGGGAGCCAAATTATTTTCTGAACACATCCAGTTTAAAGGTTTTTGGTAGAAAAAGTGGACAGAGTTTGTTAATTATTAATAATAAACCTGCCATTTTTCTTATATGTCAGAACAATAATAGAATTAAGTCACTGATTGGGTAGTAGTAAAGAATATTAATGCTAGTAAACTGGGTTTGGGGGAAAATATTGAGACCATCACTTAGGATTTATTTCCAATAATTATGGCATAAATAATATCTTTATCTGGGTACAAAGTGAGAAATTAGTTTGAGGATTTCTGATTGTGAGATGGGAGTTAAATGGGATGGGGGTTAAATAAGAGGAGGGGAGATAATCACTATTAAAAAACAATGCATGACACAACTTGCTCAAATATATTATTCTTTGCTCTGGAAAGATTAAGTCACTGGCACTGTAGCTTGATTTATCAAAGAGCAAGAAACAAAATGCCTGAACTGATGATCAGCCTTATTTATTACTTCTTGGGAGAGCCATTTCGATTTCACAAATGAATAGTTTTATCTATTCTCCCTTGGAAGCTTTTATATTCCCTTTTTCTTAATTAAATGAAAAATGCCATGAGAGGAACAATCTTTACAGAATTGGTATTTCTATAGGCTAAAATTATCATAGTTTTGTTCTGAATACAGTCCTTATTCAACCTCACCCCTTTCCTAAGAGGTCTGTACGGAGCGTGCATAAGCGGACCAACGTGCCTACCGTTCCTGTCCTATTGTTTCTTTTATTTTTCTAATATGCATCCATGTATCCATCCATCCAACTATGTTTTTACTTATACCTATTATCTTTTAAGCAATTGACAAACCAAATAATAAATAAATAAACCAAGTTGGGAATGTTTATTAAAGAAATAGCAGGATATTAAACAGCACTGAATTACTTTTTTAGAAAAAATGACAAAATAAATAATGAATATCAGTAGTTATAGCAATAACCTATTTTAAATGATTGACCTACTACAGTATGATTCAAGAAATTGGACTGCAGCAACTGACAATTTCCTGGCACTAGTGGCCAAAAAGTATCTAACAGATAAGAAGGTAAATGTGAATCTGGGGAAGGTGATGTCATTCTATAGAGCTGAAGAAAAAAAGAAACCTACTTCATACTAAATGATCACTGTCAGGGTGGAAATCAGTACAAAAGGTTAAACAGGACAAGACAGCAGCATCAGAAATTAAGCTACCGTTGGGCTTCCAGGGAAGACATCACAAATTGAAGATGACTCTGTAAAAGCAGAGTCAATGATCACAGCAAAGACCAAGGGACAAGACCAGCTGATTGGAACCTCTCCAGATAAGAAGATGATAGGAGCTTGTACACATGTGTGTCAGCAGCTGTTTGTTATGATCCAGGTGGTCAAGGCATGGCAGGCCTCTAAAGAATCCTTAAATCAAGAGTGGTGGAGAAGCAGTGGTTAGAATGCAGAACTGCAAGCTACTTCTGCTGCCTGCAGGGCGGTAGTTCGATTTTTACCTGCTCAATGTTGACTCAGCCTTCCATTCTTTTGAGGTCAATAATATGAGGATCTAGAGTGTTGGAGGCAATATGGTGACTCTGTAAATCACTTAGAGAGTGCTGTAAAGCACTGTAAAGCAGTATGTAAATCTAAGTGCTATTGCTATTTCTCTCAATTAATGTTCCAGTAAACAACTCTCTAATGACTGGTAAGGCTAGTTTGAAGGCAGCCACCCTCAGTTCCCCAAACAACAACTCAGTTCCCTAAACAACAAGTACAAATAAAGCCCATGTACTAGGAGCACCCTCACAGGGCAAGTTCTAAGTCCAGTCAGAGCCCAGGAACAAGACAATGGCAGTCTTCAGGGCAAAGAAAAGTCTAAGGAAATTCCAAGAGCACAGTGAAGCAAAGGCTAAAAGCAAAGGGCTAGGTCACAGACAAAAGGTGAAGAGCAATCTTTCAAGTGAGGCAAGGCTGGGATACCTAAGTTACTGCATTCTAAGTTTTCCTGTGAGGAGAGATGATGGTGACTTTTTCCTGAGTAGCCTTGCAGCCTTTCTCTGTGCTTTCCTATGCTTCACTCTGCTAGCCCTCGGAACAGTGGACTAGGCAACTGTTCCTCATTAGAGATTTGCTGCCTATCAACACCATGGCCTGTCAGCAGCTGATTCTTCTCTGTGTCTGTGGCAGCTCTCCATCTTGTTGACCACTTTCTCCAATGCCTAAGGGGCCTGGGAGAACATTGTCCTCAGCCCCTGGCCTCTCCAAATAAGGCCAAAGCAGATTTGCCATCCCTGTTGGATTGTTCCAATTCAAACTCCTCCTCCTCCTCCTCTGACCAGGGTCCTTTGAGGCTATGTTACTATTCTCCACAAGAGAACACAGGACAGTAGTTTTTCACAGTTTTGAGAACCAGATGACAACAAATTTAGCCATCTTTAGCCATTAAAAAAGAAATTTCGTGACATTAGTCCTGCATCAATATCAGAACAAAAACCTTAATGATTAAGACTGCTAGGTTTGTGAAAGACTTACTTGGTGTATCTCACTCAACCTCAAATGCCCTTATTTGGCTGGTATCTACAATATTTCATTTCTCCAAGGGCTGCCTGAAATTTTCCCATCCCAAATTTTTGTTGAAACACATGTTTTGAGATGAGTCTTTGGTTCACATCATCCTACTGGATAGATTTTCTTCATATCTAAAAAGGCAAATTGATTCTGATGTGGCATATTAACTTACTTAATTAGCCTTAATTATCTTGAGCAGAGGATTTGGGATTTGTATACACAAATTGACAGGGCCAAAATCATTCATCACTATTATGGTACACTCATAAATCTGATTATCAAAATTTTTAGTTCTCTCTCATCAACAAATTACAATCTTCTTTCTGCAGAATCTAACTTGGACAACGACTACAAAACTTGGGAAGTTACTAGGAATAGTAACAATGGAGATGGGGAAGAAATACTGTCTACTGAATGGTCAGATAAAAACCTGTAGTTGCATAATGAGTTGAGAAAGAGGCTCAGAAGACATATGCTTCTCTCCCCCCCCCCCCAATTTCAGNCCCCCCCCCCCAATTTTCAGCTGTAAAAGAGACTTTCAGATGTGCAAGATTTTATTAATATAATCTTACAATAAAGTAGAATTAGCTGATCTGGTTGTGTTTCCTGACTGGTCTACCTGAAAAGGCTGGCATCAATCCGGCAAATCATTCATATACCATTACCATAATCATGGCTTGCAAAAGCCAGATTATATCCTCTTTTCATTATTTCAGGTTTTAAATTTTCAGTATTTTAAATTTTCTACTGATTGGTACACAAATACTGTAACAATAAATGATGGTACAGATATTTATGAATATAAAAATAGCTAATTAGGAAGCTAATTTGTGTATTTAGTAAGAAGTCAAAGTTACTAAATGCCCAATATTTCCTCACCGAACTACTGAAAACTACAATGATCTAATACATATCGATTTTACAGAAGACAATATTGAAAAAGCACCACGCAATCTAAAACCATCTCTATCTA
Organism: Laticauda laticaudata; assembly: GCA_004320025.1. Lineage (NCBI taxonomy): Eukaryota > Metazoa > Chordata > Lepidosauria > Squamata > Elapidae > Laticauda > Laticauda laticaudata. The sequence continues at coordinate 5,253 of BHFT01019887.1, forward strand.
TTGGACCAGATGGAATATGTGCCTACTTCTTAAAAAAGCTATCCACTGCCATAGCAGAACCTCTAAGCATAATCTTTGAAAAATCTTTCAGGACCAGCTCCTTGACTAACCTACGGTCACAAGCCACAGTCATCCCCATCTTCAAAAAGGAAGACCCCAGTCTAGTTTAAAATTGCAGACCAATCTCTTTATGCTGCGTCACCTGTAAAATCATGGAATCAATCCATTATCCTCCACTTAGAGACAAACAACCTACTCTCTAACAATTTGGTTCAGAAAAAACTCTGTGATCATATTAAGAGCAACTGCGTTCTTTTCGCTGATGATGTGAAGTTGTTCAAAACCACAGACAATACTGCTACCCTTCAAAAAGATCTTGACTATGTATCAGAATGGTCAAACAAATGGCATCTTCAAATCTCAACAAATAAATGCTCTGTCTTACATATTGGCAAAAAAAAAATATCAGAAAATAAAATACTCTACCTGACTCTGTGGTTTCTTCCCCAAACCCCAAAAACTTTAACCTTAGACTGTCCACTTTTGACCTCACCCCTTACCTAAGAGGTCTGTAGGGGGTGTGCATAAGCGCACTAATGTGCCTACTGTCCGTGTCCTATTGTTTTTTTTTATTTTTTTATATGTACACATTTCATGTATTGATAACTATGTATATACTTATAGACCAGTATAGTAGTTGTGCAATTGTTTGCAGAGTAGGATTGCAGCATATCAGCACAAAATACTAAATATATATAATGATAAATGCTTTCATAATGCAATCAAGTTGAATAGAGGCTAACTCACCACCTGTTCTTTCTTTACAACAAGGATCACCCGAAACTGCCACTGGCTTCCCAGCTGCATGAAGGCAGCATATTGAGTTGCGTTGCAAAGGTAAATTATTGTGGTGTCATTTAGAAGTGCTGACAAAAATTATAATAGGGTTAAACTCATTAAGCTACTGTAGGGAGTGAAAAATAATACAGAATCACACTATTCATCTTTAAAAATAGCAGAGCATGCTAGATATTAAATATGCATTATGAAATTAAGATAATAGCAAAAATTCAATCAATTATTCAGAATAATGTAAGAGAATGGAGATTACATTTCCTAAAATTATGATGATCAGAAATAAAATTGTTTTATTTCAGTTCTTGGTATTAATGTCTAGATTTGTGGGGAATTGTGAATTATAGTTTTGGCTAATATCTTTGGAGAAAGGCTAAGCTCTGATATGTTTCTTCATCATTATTTTTAACACTTACTGAATATCAGAGCATTACATATTGTACAACAGTGATGAAAAAACAGTTTGAAAGCATATAAACATCTTAGTTATGACAAAATGTAAATTTATTTTTCAATATGTTGCCTTCAAACATTTTAAGATGAAAATCCTATGGTCTGCTATTTTCAGTAGAAATCTGCATCTACAAATATCGTTCACTACAAATATCATTTTCTAGGTTTACATGTTTTACATAGTCAGCATATTACCATCAATAACCTGGGCCCTCATTTTACTGACTTCGGAAGGATGGAAGGCTGAGCCTTGAGCTGATAAGTATTAAAGCCCATGTCACACTGCACCAACGGATGGAAAGAGGATGTAAAATGGAGAGAAACACTTGCCATCCGTTGGCGTTGGTTAACGAGATCCATCCGTTCGGTACGTCACTGTCTCCGGGTTTTTCATCTCTCTATCCGCTCCAGCATCCGACGACTGAGGTTCATCCGCTCAAAAGGTTTTGAGCTGCTCAAAACTTTTGAGCGGAAAATGTATCCAACCGCGCCGTTCTGCATCCGCAACGCATACGGGGAACATCCATTGTCATCTGTTACGCATCCGTTATATCCGCTAGGCATCCGCTGCGCATTCGCGCAAATCAAATCCACTCCAGCGGAAAACGGACACAGGGAGGAAGCAAAACGGACGCAGAACGGACACAAAAGCATTAGTAGCACAGACAGAGAAAGGATGAAAGCGGATGCAGCTCGCAATACAAACCATTTAAAATGGAAAAAACGTTCGCAGAGGGGACCTATTTCGGATATTAAGGATGTCTAGAGGATGCCCGAGGGGATGCAAAAGGACACATAGTGGAAAACTATATTGCTATAAAAGGGGGGAGGAACTCACCTGGATTCACTTTCAGTCCAGCACCCCTGCTGTACAGACCTCTGCAGCCTTCATCTCGCCTCTTGCTCTTCCCACAGATCCAGTCATCTCCACCATGATCGTAACACAGTCCTTTTGGTAGCCACCATCGTTCTGCAACAGTGCAAAGCCATCTACAGGCTCTTTCAACTGTTCTAACGGGAAGGAAAAGTAGGCGGCAAGAAGTGTCTGGCGTCGAAGATGGATCAGGAGAAGAGCGGAGTACGGACTGTACAACAAGCTGATGGTGGAGCTGAGGAACGAAGACCCTCATGCATTTTCTACAGCAAGGAGAAGAAGGAGACTTCCAAGAGCTGTCTGGTCTGAAGATGGATCAGGAGAAGAGTGGAGTTTAGACTCTTTGACAAGCTGATGGTGGAGCTGAGGAATGAAGACCCTTGTGCATTCCAGACTCATGAGGATGCCTCCAGCCATGTTTGACGAAAGTTGTGGAGCGGCTGAGACGCCAGGTTGACCAAGGCAAACACCAACTTCCACCCCAGCCTGGGACCCTGGTCTCAAGGTGGCACTGACTCTGCACACCACCTAGCCTCAGGGACCACGTACGGAGCATACAGTATGCCTGGAGGGTTGCCACACAACACCATCAGCATTGTGGTCAGAGAAGTGGTGCAGGCCATCATCGAAGAATACCTGGAGGAGCTCCTCCAGTGCCTCTCCACTGAAAGAAGGCTGGAAGAAAGTTGCAGAGCAGTGTATCAGAGGTGGAAACTTTCCCCACACCGTTGGAGCCATAGATGGCAAGAACGTGGCCTGCAAAGCTCCAGCCAAGTCGGGGTCCACTTATTTCAAATACAAGGGCTTCTTTTAGCATCATCCTTCTTCGCCATGGTCGATGCTGACTACAAGTTCATGTACATCGATGCTTCAGGCAAGCGGGTCACTTCAGATGCCCAGGTTATACAACAGCCAGTCCACCTCAAGGAGGGGCTTGGAACGTGCAACTCATCATGGGCTTCCCAGATCCAAGACCCCTACCCAATGACACACAAAATGTGCCCTCCTTCATCGTGGGGGATGATGCTGTCTCCCTAGAACCTACCTCATGAAGCCCTACACTTCCAGACTCCTCACCCATGAAGAGAGGATCTTCAACTACAGGTTGTCCAGGCAAGGCGGGTGGTGGAGAACGCCTTTGGCATCCTAGCCAACAAGGTTCCAGGTACTTCTCACCACCATGCAGCATCGCCCACAGACCGTGAGGACGATCGTGGAAGCTTGCTGCATCCTGCACAATCTCATGCGCACCCACTACCCAGTCTTGCAGAACAGGCTCGTGGACCTCCAACAAGGCAATGGGGACATGGAGCCTGGTGAATGGAGGCAAGGGCGAAACCTGATCAGACACTTAGGATGTGCAAGGCCCCAACAGAGCTTCATGTGAAGGGAAGAAGCAGCGCAACCTCCTGAGACACTGGGTGCAACTCCCAGCTGGAGCAGTGGAGTGGCAAGACAGGATGATAGATGATTAATGGATGCTTCCTTCAGCCTGTTTCATTACACTGATGAGATTGTGCCATGTATGTTGAGTGGCCCTAACAGTGAAAAGGGCATTTAATAAAGAGTTGTGTTTATGTTGACATGTGTGGATGAACTGATTACATTATTACTGATAATAAAGGCGCCATATGTGTGGGCACCTGGGAGGGTGGACCATACAAGTCCCACTATGCTTGCACTGGAGGTTTATCTATCCCACAGCTATTACCCATTCCAAAGGTATCTCTGCCCATCCCACTGCCTATCCTTACCCATCCACAAGCATGCAAAGGCTTAAACCATTTCTAAAAGTTTCACCAAGACTTTATTTAATAAAATAATGAAGCAAGTTGTGTGAAGCAAAGATAATCTTTATTAATAACAAGCTCTAAAAGAAAAAATGACCCAAGTCAAGTGTCCAAAGCAAAAATAAAGTCAACAGGTAGCCACCCAGTCTCTGGTACTTCTTCTTGGTCACTCGGAGGCGTGCCCAGTCTTCAGGATGAAGGGTCCAGGTGCTGTGGAGGGTGGTGCTGCTGGAGTGCTGGTCTGAAGCGCCACTGGGTGCCTGGCCCTGAGAGGGCAACAGGGACGGTGTGTTGAGGAAGCTCTTAGACATCTGGCTCAGCCCCATGATGTTGAGAAGCCCCTTCCTCCATGACATGGGGTGTCAGCCCCATACCGATGGACAGATGTACCTAGGCTGGGCTTGGCTTAGGGTGGAGGAACGAACAGTATAGTGGGGCTCTCTGGTCTGCAGCTGGGTGGGGACTGGCATCGAGTGGCATCGGGTGCAGTGGGTGGCATCTATGTATGGCTGGCATTGGTGGCTGGGTGGCATCAGTGGCATTGGTGCAATCATTATGGCAACCGGTGGCACCGGTGGCATCGATGTACCTGTACTCGACTGGGAAGGGCTGCCTGTGCTGCTGGACGCTCCTGGTAGCCGTTAGCCTTGGTAGGGTAGGGCCTGTGCAAAGACTTGGAAGGGCAGTGACATCACCTGGGGTGGAGGAGCAGGCCTGGAGTGGGTGGGAGCAGGTTCATCCAGGTCTGGAGGGTTGTGAAGAAGATCCGTGATCCCTGTCTGGTCGATCAGCCTGTGTAGGGCTGCCCCTCTGTCTGGCCTCTTCTGCATTTCTGTGGAGGTGGAGCTGGGGGTGGATGCGGGTTGGGCTGTGGTGGAAGTGCCGTCTCCTTTCTCCCACTGCGTCAGGGGGTCCTTCCACGCGCTCTGACATGGGTAGTACAGCTGTCGGGGGGGTCTCCATCATGGCACACTGCACAGATACCTGCCTGGACACAGGAGCTGACTCTCGGCCGGAAGAGGACTGGCTCTCAGCAGGCTTTCTAAGAGAGAGGGTTGTGAGAAGGGGCTGTTCCTCGGTTGCGGAATCTCACCCTCCAAGAAGCTGCACTTGGCCATCACGTAGGTCTCTCTTTCCTTCAGCTTGATCGCGCCTGGCCAGATTTGCTTGAGGTGCAGTTTCCCGTACCAGGTGTGCATTGTGCTTCCACAGCCGAGGAGCACCTCCGAAGTGTAGCCCAGGCTCTCACCTTCTCTCTCCAAGCAGCCTGCTTCCTTTTTGGTGTCTCGATAGAGCCTGTTCCCTTCCGCATAGATACTCGTTCTCCCTCAGCCACTCCAGTACCTCTCCTCATGTTCCCTCTTCTATGTTGTTATTGCCTCCTCTCCCGTTCATGCGTCTGCCTTTTCCTCCCTTTGGCAGGGGCCACATGGACCCTCATCAGAGGGGCTTGAGGTTGTTAGGGGGTACTCCTCCATACCACCAGCAGCAGCAACAACAACAGTAGCAGCAAAAGCAGGACCAGCAGGACCACCAGCAGCAGCAAGCACAGCGCACCAGCAGCACCAGGAGCAGGACCAGGACGCACCAGCAGAACCAGCAGGACCAGGGAGCACCAGCAGGACACGAGCACCAGCAGGACCAGGAGCACCAGCAGAACCAGCAGGACGAGGACAGTGCCAGCAAGAGTAAGCACCAGGGAAGACAGCACCAGCAGCAGGAGCAGTGCCAGCAGAGTAAGCACCGAACGTAGCAGAAGCACCAATACCAGAACTGACAGCAGAGCAGCACCAGCAGAGTAAGCACCAGCAGAAGCACCAGCACCAGGAGCAGCGCCAACAGAGTAAGCACCAGAGAAGCACCAGCACCAGAAGCAGTGCCAGCAGAGTAAGCACCAGCAGAAGCACCAGCACCAGGAGCAGTGCCAGCAGAGTAAGCACCAGCAGAAGCACCAGGACCAGGAGCAGTGCCAGCAGAGTAAGCACCAGCAGAAGTACCACCACCAGAATCTGCATCAGCAGAAGCACCACCACCAGAAGCAGCATCAGCAGAGTAAGCACCAGCAGAAGCACCACCTCCAGAAACAGCATCAGCAGAAGCACCCCCTGCAGAAGCAGCATCAGCAGAAGTCCCCAGCACCAGAAGATTGAGCTGGGCAGCAGAAGCCCCAGCAGAAGCAGAGTGGGCCAGGGGGTAGGAGGTGGCCCTGTTCCTCTTGCCAGGGGCTGGCAGCAGATGCAGAGGCTTCCTTTCTTCCCCATGGTTGTTGGGTTGCTGGCTGGCTGGCTGGCTGGCTCGCTGGCTGGCAAGCTGTGTCTGGTAGCAGGTCTTTCCTCTGAATGGTGACCTGCTTGGAGCTTCTTCCTTTATATCCGCGGGCTGACACAATGCATCCGTCCCGAATGCGCAGTGAATGCTAGGCATCCGCTAGGCTTCCGCTAGGCTTTTGCTCTGCATCCGCTTCATCCGCTCATCGCTCGCATCCGCTCTCCGCTCGCATCCGCTCTGATCCGCTCTTTCCGTTCCAGTCCACTTTGCTGCACTCCCCCGGAAGCCTTGCGGATGTGCCATCCGCTCCATCCGCTTACATCCACTAGGCTTCCGTGGAGCATCCGCTTTCCATCCGCCCTACGTCCTCCCCTGTCTTTCCTGTTCTTTTCCGTGTTGTCCGCTCTGGTTATGCAAATTCGGGGCACTTTTGAGAGTGGATAACAACGGATGGAATATTTTCTCGTCCCCTGTGTCCTTTTTAGAAATGTTTTGCATCTGTTGGCCAGTGAGACAGGGCCTTAAACTCCTGACAGTCAGCCGAAGTAGCCTGCAATACTGCTTTCTAACCACTGTGTCACCACAATATAATGCTAATGGAGATTTATGAGAAACAATGGTATACAAATAAAGCAAGAATAAATGATAGATTAGTTTTAACTTTTCTTAAAATTTTATTATTTGGTTATGATCAGATTCCTGTACCATATGAGTTTGAGTCTAAAAGTATTAATTGAGTTATCATTCAGCTTATTTTCTTTATAACTCAGGGAGAAAATAATGTATATACCAGAACTGTTACAGCATACATTTTTGCAATTCTAAAATTTCCATTTTGTGACTATATGTGAAACACTTGAGTGTTTATACCACCTTTTCCTGTCTTATGTACATTTTAAAGGAAAAAAGAAAGATATTTAAAAGCATGGGATACCTATTAAAAGATGACAACTTTATTATGTCATCAATTTAGAAAAAAACACAGGAAGGGTAACATTGTGATTATAATTTCAAAGGAAAACTTGTGTATTATCTGTGAGATTTGGGATTATTTTGAGTAGCTAGGAGAGGTTTCCTTTTTTGTAATTATTTGGAAAGCAGACCTTGGCAAGCAAAGGTGTGAGATTTCTCTTTTAGGAGAAAATTAAACTGATTTTTCTCAAGTCAGAAGAATATTACAGAAAGAAAATGATTTGATATCAGAAGGTTTTAGCACCAAATTCTAAGCACAACAGGAGATGAAAAGTATCTGTATTGAAGCAGCCATTTAATTCTCAATTTGATAACACGTAGATTGATTGATTCACTCAAAAAGTGAAGCTATTCCGTAGCCTTTCAAATTTAGATCTACAATAGTTGAGCTGACTCTTTTATGAATAGAATCACTTAATGGTAATAAACAAGCTCAAACTGAATTCAGTTTTGGGCCACCTTTTAAAAGATGGAAAGCTTAGATTATTTTCATTGTTAATCACTAAAAAAGTACTGAAAGTATGAGACTATTCAGATTTGAAAAGGAGTAGAAATGTTTGCCTTCGTTATCTCAAGGCTGTTCTTAATTGATCAGGTGCCAGGAAAGCAGCCACTAATGAACTGCACTGTAATCAGTATCAATGATATCAATGATACTGATTGGCCAAAAGAAATGTTTGGCATTATTGCTTTATGAGACAAATTCCCCCATTAGCTGTGGATTTCCTGTAATAATCCACCCTAGGGTTTAATAATAGCCAAGGATTATAGTGTTTATGTATGTGTTAGAATTACTTTTAAATTTAATTTTATACACACACACACACATGCATGCGTGCGCGCGCGCGCACACACACACACACACACACACACACACACACACACACTATTAGCCAAAGAATTTGACTGGCAGGAACTTTCTCTGCTATTCCTTTTGGAATATTCTTTTCTTGTCACCAATCCTGTTGGCTTTTTGCAAAACTTTAAAAACGTGGTTATGATCTCAGTCCTGGGGCTCAGAATGTGTTAAGGGCCCTATTACTTTGGCTTCACTGTTAGTTGATTAATCTTCATGGTTTTGTACTTACTAATTTTGTGAATATTTTTCCATTTTGCTATTTTTAACTATTCTATCATTTTAGAATTGTAGCTGCTCAGTCACTTGGTTGAGCTGGGCAGCTATAGAAAATAAATAAATGAACAAACAAACAAACAAATAAAAGACCCATGAATAATTGGCATGCATATATTTGTCCGGGAGTAGACTTTACAAGCTCTTTGTAAGGTCTGCATCCAGAGATAACAATATGACACTTATTTTAGAGGGCATTGTCAAAAATAGTTTGAAAGTTTCTGGCTTGAACTGTTAATAGGGGAGTCTCCCTATATAGCTATGCAGTAGGATTAGGATTAGGGATTAGGGATCAGCCTCTAACTATTGAAAGGCTTTATTGTGGTCAGCACTATGCAAATATCCAAAGTTGAACAATATCTGAATAATTAGGAGAAATGCACCCAAAGACTATTGATCAAAAACAGTTTGTACTATATTAACAACAGAGTATTCTTAGAAGCTTGCTCCAGTTACATATAGGCCCAAAACTGTTTGCTATCAGAGATTCCAAAACCATTGCTAATAATATATAAGTGCACATTTGTTCCAGCATTACTTTCCTTGGAAAGTTAGTGTTTAGCAATGGCTGATGAAATAGTAATGGTTGGTATAATCATCTTTTGTAAAGATTCACTGCTAGGGAAAATGGGGTTAGTCCAAAGAGTAAGTGTTCTAACAGTTGTGAAAAGTAAAACAAGCAACAAAAACCTGCAGGTAGAGAAATCATAGCTCGTTTTGTATCCATGTATTATCCAGTTCTCAGTTATATTTTTAAAAGTAATATTTCAAGCTTATACACAAGAAATTAATAATTTCAGTTTACCCATACATCAAGAAAATATTTTTGAAATTTGGTTCTTATGCATGTTTAACCTGTGATTAAATATATTCAAATGAATTCATAATGGCCTATGTGGTTATGCTTTATACAATAATTCTGAAAAAAAGGAAACATATAAATTATGCAACATGATTTAGTGTTATGGTTGGTTGTAATTTAGATTAAATTTAAATTAAGGAAGAAATAGATCCCTTTCTTTCTGTTATACTTCATCATTTTTATGTTAAACTGCATCCCTTTCTTATAATGTAGAATGTGATGTACTATCTACCATACAGTTTACTAAATTAGGAAAAATTTATATTAACATTGTTTATTAGACCTTTGCAAAGCTTCAGACAAATGGTTCCATTAGATTAGATAAAGATTGGGTTGAATCATTCTTTAAATTTATCTGAAGCATTAACATGGTTCATGTATCTTTAAATTGCTTCAGAGGCAGACCAAAAAAGTTTGAAACATTCCAAACATAACCACTGTACACATGCATTGGAAAGATTGTGGAACCTTCTGAATGCATGAAATCCAGGCTAAATATTTTGTTCAGTGACCTGAATGAGAACTGCAAAGGAAAGTACAGAAAACATGATTGGGATATTCTGAGGTCTCCAATGAATGTTTTCTGATAATCTGCTTAGGAAAAAAATACATTTTTGTTTCAGATGCATAATGTCTATTCATGCATATGCATAGAAAATGAATGATTCAAATTACTTTGATGATTTGCTTGTCTATGATGAGCAGTTTAGAAAATTATTAGAGAATATAAGAGGAATGAAGAGTCCTGGATGTGGAAAAGACCAGATACTAAAAAAAAAAAGAACATGGAACGAAAGAGCAATGTTGAAGTAGAATAGAACTAGGCTGCCTGTAGAAATAGAAAATATGAAAAAGAATTAGGTTAATAAAAATATTAATCTTCCAAGAAAATGTATTCAAAATGGATGTAAAGAAAGGGATGCAGACACTGTTTGGTGCCATAGAAGTTGTGCTAATGGAAAAGGATGTGCTTATGCCTCATTTTTATAATCATCCAGTCTGTTTTATGGCTCCTTGCTTCGAACCTTGGCAGCTACAGCCCTCACAATTAAAAGGATATGAAAGGTGACAATGAGATAAAGTGAGAGCAAGAATGAGAGAGAGAGAGACACACACAGAGAGAGATCACAAAGAGAAGGAGAGAACACATTACACTTTATATGAGACAGTGGCTGTAACAGCAGATTTTTTCATCTTCAGCAAATCTTTGGGAAATATATACACATGGAAAAGGAAATTTATTGAATGTTTATTGATAGGCTTGAATGAAGGCATGTGTGCAATATGGACTGGAAAAATCTTCAAGCGAGGAAAGAAACTCACCAAGGATTTCAATATCTAAATCATCTTCTACAATAGAACCAAGGTTGGGCTGCCTTCCGGGTGTTGTTTACTTTCTTCTGTTACGTGTACTAAATATTCTTCAATTTCATTGAACCAAATGCCAAGCATCTGAATTTTGATCACATTATTATGGGGATGCTGCAAAGTTTGTAACTGTGAAAAATGGTCATAAGTCACTTTTTCAATGCTATTGTAACTTTGCACGGTCATTAAATAAACTGTTGTAAGTCGAGGACTACCTTTATTTAGTAAATAAAGCATAAGTAATAATGGAATATTTAGCAAATCCTCAGTATTGAAAAGGGAGTAAGGGAGAGATGTGTAACACATCCTTGGCTCTTTAACATATGAGGAATTCTTGTAGTGATGTTACAAGTGTATTTATTGTGTGCAAATGTATTAAACTGAAAAAAACTGAAATGATTTCTCAAATATTAGACAGATTGCATAATTCCTTGAGGAACATGAATCTGGAACTTAATATGGTCTGGAACTTAACAAGGATAAATCTAACCCTTTTTCACAGGGGAAACAGAGTGAACTATTATAATATGAATATTTCATCAACTATTTCTAGGTGAAAAACTAGAGCAAAAAATATTTTAACTTGTAAGCCTTGGTGGAATTTTTACCTCAAACAGGAAAGGGATGAATAAAATTTAGATTCACAAATGTTGGTAAAAAAGTAGTGGGTAGAAAATGAACTGTTGTGAAAATGTCAGCAGAAGCAAAAATTACTGTTTATAGGAGTGTGCTTTTGCCTAAGGGTGGAGAAACTTAAAAATAAATTGAATGCAGTGAGAATAATTTACTTAAGAAGTATGTGTGGCAAAACAAGGAGAGATAAGCTCAGGAAATTATGGGGGCTAAATGAATGTGGACTGAATACACAAGTAAGTGATTCATAAACAGAAAATAACATGAGAAGTTTTGGTCATTTAGAATAAAAGAGGATTGAATCACCAAGCAAACATGAGAAAAGAGTGAGTGGGTTGAGGAGAAGGAGGAATCTGAAAAAATCATGGTTATATGGAGCTGATGAGATCCTCAGAGAGGGATGACAAATTTAAAGAATGGGAACAATGTATGACTATTGGATATGGATGTGTTGAAAACATAGGTTTGCAAATATAGAAAGGTTGGAGTTCTATAATAAATAATGTCGAATGTCAATTAGATTTTGCCATGTATCTTTTTTCATGCCTTTAACGTCTTTGATGATTTCTTATTCTTGTATTTTTTCTTTTTCTTCATTTTGCATAGCCTAGCTTATCCCCAGGGGTGGGATTCTACCGGTTCTGTCTACTTCTGTAGAACTGGTTGCTCTAAACAGCAGCAAACAGAGAGCATACATAGAACCGGTTCTATATCTGCTGCTGTTTTGGCCCACCCACCTGCCTGGGCTCTTACCTGACCTTTATTTCCTGCTTTTTCAACTGCAACTGCTTTCCGTGACACAGCTGCAGTTGAAAAAGCAAGGGAAAAAAGGCTTTTTCAACTTCTGTGCACTTGTATGCAGCACTGGTCAGCTGTCCGGGCACCTCAGCAGGTTGTAAATTGCATTCGTGCAACTCACGCATGTACGCACGATGCAGAGCGACAGAACTGGTAGTTATACCGGTCAGATCCCATCCCTGCTCATCCCCCCAAAAGGAACAGCTTAATGGTCATTTATGTATGCTGCTCACATTATATGTATTGTGCTAAAGTATAAAAAAGTATCTAACATCAGTTGCTATAATAAGGAATCCCACACCTCCAGTTCTAATTTACTCAAAATCATGAAAGAAATATAGTATATTCTCGTTTCCTTTTCCTGTGTTATAGAGTGTCAGAAAAATGGATTGGTTGCCATTTTCTATTGTTGTTTCAGTCTTTGTCATGAATTCTCACAGCTTTTTAATGCTTGATGTGTTCTCATTTTCTCTGAATATTCTCATTCCCATAACAAATATTATAGTTCTTTGAGAGAAGAATATGTCATAAAATTAATCCATTTTCATAACAGGCTGTAATGAGGACAGAAAAAAACAGTAAAATTAATCCATTTTCCTAACAGACTCAAGATTGTAATAAAAACTGAAAATGCCAGACATTTATCCTTTTTATGACAATTTTAAAACTCTTAACTATACCATTTTTTAAAACAAATGCTTAGCATTTAGGAAAAAGAATAAGTACAAAATGTGTGTGTATATTCATAATTGTAGTTATGAAACATTATAACATGTAATATCATGACTGGTTTATTAATATATGCAGAAAAAGGGAATCAAATTATATCGGGTCATTTATGATTATTTTTATTGTCAACACCATTTGTTTGATTTTGACATGCATTTTCTTTCCAAAGTACAAGATAACAAAATAAACACCAGTGTGGATTTTCACCAGAGACTTTTCTATTCTTCTCTTTCCCCTTGTACATTGACCCAAGTTATAAGCTTCCTTATCAGGAATAAGTGAATAGCTGAGGAATGTGATTCCACTTCTCACTAACCTGAGAATCAGCTGCCCTTGTGAACCCTTCCATTTTACAGCCTGTGCTCAGGAATACAACAATCATGCATAGCATCAGCCAGAAAAAGTACATTGTACCACACTAACAAATATCCATATCAAACCTTCAGCAGATCAGTTCTACAGTTCACCAGTTCTCCTATTTCTGTTTGAATGTGCTATTTTAATATGGTTTTTCATTTGTTTGTATCATTGGAAGCTAGAGTTTAATTTCTCTCAGTACCAGTGGTATATATGACTTTGATAAAAATGTTAAGTTTACATGAGACTGGTAAGTCAAATTATTTATCAAATTAAGTGATTAATTTGTTCTATTAAATTGAAAATATTGTATGTCCCTTGATTGAGACTATTCTGGATTCTTTATGTTCACACACAACTATATTCTAAAGATCTAGGCCTATTTAAATTGAGTCAGATAAAATCTTATTTGGATATTTAGTTCAAATCAATACAGACTGCCAGATTGGTTGATTATTTTTTTTTTAATTAAGTTGGATTTATTTTTAAATCAATTTCAAAATAAACTGAATCTAAATAAATAAGTTGACATATCCCAATCATGGCACACAATTAAGTCAAACTTTACAGCAATTACTATTAATTCTCAGCACTAGGAAAAAATGAGCCAATTTTGTTGATCTTTACCTATTATGATACTAGTATAGTTTTTCATAGGTTTAGGATGTAATCTGTTTCATCCCATTTATGCCTGGTTTACCTATTCCTGGTTGTTTTATACCCATCATCCTGTGTTCCTCTTTCCCAAAACACACATTAGTCAGGGAGCTGTAGATCAGATTATTCTTTTCACAGATTAGCCTTTTAGTGTTCAAATGATCATTGTAAGTGATTTGTTAAATGATGTTGCATGACATGCTAAAGATGCTGTAAATTATAAAAAAATCATTTACAAATGGGATAATTACTCTTGGTACTACTTAGCCAGTGAAATAAAGATGATGTACCTCTGCCTGTTTTGAATACACAGAGTGACTCATAATTAGTTAGTCTTATTAATCAGAAGGTCTTTTTCACCTAATGATGAAAGTGTCATGTAACTATTTTCTCCCTCAGGTTAAGATATTTCTAATGCTTTAATTTTTCACAAAATAAACTAGACGCCTGAAGCCAAATATATGCTGGTCGTTTCAAATCAATACAAGAAACTCAATTTGTATTCTATTAGTAGTTTTTTTTTTTTCCTGCTAACTAAAGCTCCATTTTATCAGAATTAAAAATATTACCTCTCTTCCATCTAATGGCTCTGGGGACAAACCAAACAAGCAGGAAAATGATATTTAGTTTGGAGAGATAGAAAGGGATCCACCCACAAGACAATTTAAAAAAAATAATGAGTTGTATTGGCTATCAGGATGACTTATAGATAACTTATTGTATGTGCACAGATGGTAATATCTCAGATCAGCACTAAAAATATTGGTTCTTTTTTTTTTATTGCTTCTAACAACATTGGCTTCACACCTGTAAATTGACTTTGTGTTTGGTGATTTAATACAGGGAATATAATACAGTAAAAGATATTAATTGTGTTCAACTATATTGCTTATCCTTAACTAGTTTGAACATTTGCAATCAATTCTTTCATATGTAGTTTTGTCTACATTAAAGCATAATGTTTGGAGTAAACCAGCTAGGGAAATGTAGGTTTCTGAAGCTACTGGATCAACTTTTTAAAGTGCTATTTAGAGTTTCAGAAGATAGATAAGTGGCCATCTACAAGATGTTTTAAAATCTGCTCCAACATTTTCTAAGAACATAATTTTTTGGGGAGGTGGGGGAAGTCACATTATCTATATCAGATCAAATCAGCTAACTTCTGAACAACAAACATAATTTAGGTAGAAGAATGCAGATACAAATTATAAATAAGAGGTAAGAATAAATAAACTCAAGAATTCTATGGTGTCCCTTAGTATTTTTGGTTGGGTTACTGGCCTTGGAACTACTGTTCTTGCATTCTACAGATTCTGAAATACAAACTGAAATAATGTCAAGATTCTGATTGACCAATGCAACCAATCAAGCACTGTTGAGATGTTCCGATTTCTGAATGCAAAGCTTTATTAAGTACATCATATCAGCATAAATTGAAAGCAAAACTAACACTACCTAATTCCCATGGTTTTCACATAAATAAAGAATCAAATCTCCCTTCTCCTATTAATGCAGGTCACATTGTCCAATTAGATGGATAGATATTGTTATGGGAACTGTCCAAGTCTTTGTTGAGTATCTGCTTAGATGACCTTAGTTGCCACAGGATGATTTCTCGCTGCCACCTGGAACTGGCATTTCAAAGTTGGCTCTCCCTCTTCTCTGTTATTGTGGAAAGCTGAAAAGCGACAATGGCTACAACAGCAAGATCATGCTTTGAAGTTGACAGATTCCGTACTCTTGACAGTTAGTTATAGGTGGAGTAGGTTCAAATGTGTTTCTCTTCCATGAAAAATTTTGGAGTGTCATCAAAGTTCTCAATCTCCTAGAGCAGTGATGGTGAACCTTTCGGGCACCGAGTACCCAAAGTATGCATGCGGGCATGCTCATATCCAAAATGCAAGGCATATCCCCATCCCACCCCCACATATACACCCCCACCTATGTGAGCTCCCCCACCCCACCCTGACCCCACCCCCACATATACACCCCCACCTAGGTGAGCTCCCTGCGCTCCCCTGCACATGTGCCCCACTGTCACACATGCCTAGCAGAGACCTGAAGACCAGCTGGCCAGCAGGAAGCACACATGCATGCATGGTGGAACTAAGCTGGGTGTGATGACCCAGGGTNAATTTCCAGGTTGCCTTCTGGCTGGAGAAAAACTCTCCCAGGAACAGCCTTTGACTGCAGAAAATTAAGTCCAAATAAGCCAAACTGAAGAAATTAGTTTGGCAGGGCAGGAGCAAGAATTTCAGACTTGAAGGCATGGTAAAACTCACATGGTTGAAAAGATGCCAGGAACACAAATAAGCTATGACAATACAAAATAAAGTCACGTTTGCTCCCAACAGTCTGCTGCACTGCCTTTCTTATAAACTGTCTTACCAGCTGTGGCTAATGAAGGGAATCAGGGCTTTTTCCTCCCACATAAGCCACGCAACCCACATTGCTCTCTTCTCCATTCCCAATCAGCTGTTCAAGCTTCCTCCTCAGATTCAGACTCTAACAGGGGCATGACACTGGGGCAATAGTACGCATGCCCACATGCCCTCTGCGTGCCACCTGTGACACACATGCCATAGGTTCACCACCACTGTCTTAGAGTTTATTTTGCAGAATAATCTAAACACTTGTTCATAATGCAGTTTGTAGCTTTATAATATGTTTTTAGAAACTGCTAAGACCGATATCCCTCCCTACAGGGGTCTA
The DNA here is from genome assembly GCA_004320025.1 of Laticauda laticaudata. Classification (NCBI taxonomy): domain Eukaryota; kingdom Metazoa; phylum Chordata; class Lepidosauria; order Squamata; family Elapidae; genus Laticauda; species Laticauda laticaudata. The sequence continues at coordinate 21,713 of BHFT01019887.1, forward strand.
AATTAGTCTTTAAGTTAGTTTCAACTATTTCAACCTCAGAGACAATTTTCATTATGCCACTGTTTCTGTTTCTAAGAACATTTATGGAACCTATAGAAACACTAGCGTCTTGATGAATTTCATCAATTTTTTTTTTAAAAAAGCATCACATGAAGATTGATAGATGCCAAGGAACTTTGTCACAAAGGAACATTTTTGGCCAAGCTTAATAAAAGTTTCAAAGGACAAGAGATGATCTTGCTTTTCTAAATTGTAAATCATAGATCAATTCCAATCATAAAGCAAGTTGTTGGTTACAAATAATATGATGGATAAAATTCCTGAATAGTAGAATGGCAATATAGATAGTCCTCAATTTACAACCAGTTGTTTAATGAGCATTCATAGACCATTCAATTGGAAGTCTTTTTTAAAAAGTGTTATATTGGCAGTCAGAAGACCAAGTTGGGTGCTTGACAACCTGTTCACATTAGGGCATAGTAACAAATGGCCGATGATTACATAACCATTATTTGCAATTTCTGATGTCCAGCAGTCCATTTGATTGCCATAATTGGGAGAACTAGGATTGCAGTTATTGAGTGCAGTCATGCAGCATCTTGTTTGATGACTGTTTTTTTCAACAACCGAGATTCCAAGCCAATTGTGGTAGTAAGTAGAGAACTGCCTATACTGTGAAAAGCCTGACTGGCTAATAAGTTTCACAAACATTAATGGCAGAGACTCACAAAGGAGAATAAAAATTTAAAAGCACATCTTTATTAGACAAAGTTTATAGAATTCTATAAGGAAAATAAGGAGCCAACAATTTCAGCATTGGTCTCTCCATCAAATACCTTCCATGTTAGAGATAATTATAGTAAGAAAAAAAATGTAATTATACAGATATGATCCACTCAGATTCAATGAATAAATTAAAACACATCAAGAATTATTCAGCAAAGTCCAGGATGGTTGATGAATTTACAGATTGCTGGAAAGATAAAGTCTGATATTAAGAATGTGGGAGGGATGTTTAAAGGAAAACCAATACCACCTGTAAAGGTGCATATAAAATCCTGCTTCCAGTAGATTCAACATAGAGACAGTAGATACAACATAGAGACAGAATAAATCAGAACTATATGATAAAATGGATGCAAAATTTTAAAGAAACAGTCAAAACACAGCAACAGAAAATAGTGTGCACCTTTTTCAACAGATAGTATGCAATTCCATTGGTAATCTATCTACAGGTATAGCTACCTTCCTTCAAGGCTTAATTAAAATGCTTTTTAAAAAATATTATAAGGCTGAGTGTGGCTGTAACATGTAGTAAATTAAGTGAATGATAGATTCTACTGGTTTAATTTGTTTCCTATCATAGAGTAAATTGCAGGATAAATAGGCACAATTTACTGTCTTTGACACAGGATAGGCCAAGGAAGATGAAAATTTTGGTAGATGGCTAGACCATAAGGTTCAGGTCCTGTTAAATGTACTCTTTTTTTAAAGTTTTAAACAAGTCTCTTCAAAATGTTGTAGATTTAGCACTATTCTGGATTAACTGCTGCTGCTCCAATTCAATTCAATAGCAGTAAGCAGGTAAGCCCATGTTTAAACATAGCCTAGCTATGAAATCACTTTGATTTATACAAAAAATTGCTAAAGCTTGAGCCCTAATTTTAATAATTACATTGCTGAAACTCAAATATTCAACTATTCATTTATGGAATGAATCAGGCAACAGGCATATTCTGCTCTATTTCTGAGTTTGAAAAAAAAAAGTTAAATAGGGTCTTAAGGGCCTGTCACATAGGCCGACAGATGCAAAAAGTATGTAAAAAGGACACAGCAGATGAGAAAATGTTCCATCCATTGTTATCCGCTCTCAAAAGTGCCCCAAATTTGCATAAACAGAGCGCGACAAACAACGGAAAGGAACAGACGGGAGAGGATGTAGCAGGAGTGTAAAGCGGGATGCTCCACAGAAGCTAGCGTGCTTGGAAACGGATGGAAGCGGATGGCACATCCGCAGGGCTTCCGGGGGAGCACAGCGAAGTGGACGCGCAGCAGAAGGAACGGATACAGAGCGGAGCCGAGCGGATACAACGGATGCATCACGGAAGCCTAGCGGATGCCTAGCAGATGCGAGCGGATGCAAAGCGGTTCACTGCGCATGAGGGGAGGAATGCATTGCATCAGACCCATGGATATAAAAGGATGCAGCTTCGCAAGCAGGTACCATTCAGAGGAAAGACCTGCTGCCAGACACAGCTCCAGCCAACAACCATGGGGAAGAAGAGGAAGCTGTGCATCTGCTGCAGCCCGCAAGACGACAGGGCCACCATCCCACCCAGGGCCCTGACTCTGCTTCTGCTGGGGCTTCTGCTGTTCGCCCTGACTCTTCTGGTGCTGGGGCTTCTGCTGGTGCTGATCCTGGTGCTGGAGCTTCTGCTGGTGCTTACTCTGCTGGCACTGCTCCTGGTGCTGGGGCTTCTGCTGGTGCTTATCTACTGGGTATTGCCTCTGGTGCTGGTGGCTTCTGCTGGTGCTTACTCTGCTGGCGCTGCTCCTGGTGCTGGGTGCTTCTGCTGGTGCTTAAACTCTGCTGTGCTGCGCCTGGTCCTGCTGGTGCTGCTGGTGCTGCTGTGTGCTTACTTGCTGCTGCTGGCATGCTGGTGTGCGGTGCTGCTGGTGGCTGCTGGTCCTGCTGGTGCTGCTTTTGCTGGCTACTGTGTGTTGTTGCTGCTTCTGCTGCGGCTGCTGCTGGTGTGGTGAGAGCAGCCCCTAGAACTCGAAGCCCCTTGATGAGGGCCCAGATGGCTCTGCTAGAGGGAGGAAGAGGCATATGCGAGAACGCGGAGAGGAGCAATACACATCGAAGAGGAACATGAGAGATGAGGTAGATCAAATGGCTGGGGGGAGAACGAGTATCTTGAGCGAAGGGAGCAAGGACTCTATTAAACAAGAGAAAGAGAGCAGACAGCTTGGAGAGAGAAGATGGAAGCCTGGGGCTACACTTCAGAGGTCTGCCTCGGAGCATGTGGGACACTGACCAACACCTAGTACGGGAAGCTGCAACCCATCAAGAAGTCTAGACCAGGCCCGAAGACAGGATAGAAGCTAGACCCACCGAGAGAAAGAACCTACAGTGATGGCAAGTGCAGCTTCTAGATCTTCCTTT
>BHFT01019888.1:0-22212 GCA_004320025.1 Laticauda laticaudata
ACAGGAGAAAAACCATATCAGTGTCGAGATTGTGGGAAAAGTTTCAGTCAGAATTTCTATCTGGTGATACACCAGAAAACTCACACAGGGGACACACCATATCAGTGTCCAGTTTGTGGAAAAGGTTTCACTTGCAATTCTGATTTGGGGAAACACCAGAGGACTCACACAGTAGAAAAACCGTATCAGTGTGTTGAATGTGGGAAAAGTTTCAGTCGGAATTTCAGTTTAGTAATACATTGGAGGACTCACACAGGAGAGAAACCATATGAATGTCCAGATTGTGGGAAAGATGTCAGTAGTAGGGCTAGCCTTATAAATCATGTAAGGTTACACATAGGGGAGAAACCATTCAAGTGCCCTGATTGCGGAAAGTGTTTCACGCGGAATTCCTCCCTTATCACACACAAGAAATTTCACATGAGGCAACCTTTGACTTGTGTCCAAGAATCTTGAATTTTGTTTGTTGTCTCGCATTGGAGACCCAGCTGAACAATTAAAAGATTTAAGTACTTGCATGATTCTTTTTCGTGCAACTTGTCTTGGTATCAAAAATGAGAAATACATGAGATAAGATGGAAGGGATTTTGTATGTCATCTCGTCCAACACAATGCTCAAGAAGGAGACTATACAGTAACGGTAAATCTTTTCGAGATTGAGTGCCCAAGCTGCAATCCAAAATCCACTTACCATATTTTTCAGACTATAAGATGCTCAGAGGTATAAGATGCACCTAACTTTTGCAGAGGAAAACAAGAAAAATCTGCTTCTGCCTCCTAGCAATTTGCCTCCTATCAGCAAACAGCCTGGTCAGCTTCAGCACAGCCTGATTTATAGCACAAACAACTGTCAGTTGGATCTGCCTCCAGACGATCAGCTGTTCAGGCAGCTGGGGATCACTATTGTTGCCTCCATGCGCCCCATTTTTGGCCTCCACTTGTCCCATTTTCAGCCCATTCCGATCCCTGTCACCTGGAACAAAATCGGAGGGTGAAAATAGAGCATGCAAAGGCGACAATAAGGCGATCCCTGCCTCCTGAAACAGCTGATCATTGGGAGGCAGATTCAAAAGACAATCGACAATCCGTTGCTTGTGCTAAATCAGGCTGTACTGAAGCTGACCAGGCTTTTTGCTGTTTGTTTCAAGGAGGCAAATTGCTGGGAGACAGAGACCAAAGGGGGGGCTGGAGGGCGGGTGGGGCTTCAGCAAGATTCACTATACTACACACTGACATTTCCATCCACTTGGGGCGGGAATGGGTCTTATACCCCGAAAAATACGGTATTTATTGCAAAATGACATCAATTTAATCTGAATATTCAGGTTTTACTACCTAAAATAATGATAAGGCAGAGTTCAGCTAATTGTTATAAGAAAAGCATGATAAATGCACTTTCATGCCCTTCATTTTTTTTTCTGCTTTTGAAATATTACATTTAGCAACAATAAAAAAGAAAAACTGTTGTAATATCATTTCTCTTTCCCTCCCCCTCCCTCTGTTTCTCTTTCCCTCCCTCTGTCTCCCTCCTTCCCTCTCTGTTTCTCTTTCCCTCCCTCCCCCTCTATTCCTCCCTCCCTCTCCCCCGCCTGGGGAGAGGAAGGAACCCCTGAACTTAATCAAAACATTGATTAACTTAAACATTAAGGGCTACAATTAAATGTGTCAGCATTGGAGCAGAAATAAAATCACCCAAGAGCGAGTATGCAGCACCAAACATTTTAAAGCTCCATGCAGCGAAATTAAATGTGCCAAGTTCACTCTCTTGGTCCCATTCTCCTAAACTCCAGATTGAGCATAATTCCTCTGGCATAAAATCACACTTCTCAGCCCAAAGGAAATTCATAATTTCTCCTCCTTCATATTTGGGCAAAAAAACTTCAGATTTGAGTTTGTTAAAAAAAAATTTTTTAATTCCCCACCTAACTAGCAGATTACTTGAAATTCAGATTCAAGTTGTTACTTTCTGCATTTCTTTAATTTCTTAGTGGCCTGTTTAAAGAAAAATCTGATGTTCCTTCCCCAGGATAAAGTCCAACCACATTTCCAACATTTTTCCTTTTTCACATTTGTATCTTTCAGTCAGGATTGTGGCCAACAGCAGTGAGATGCACTTCGCGAAGGAATTTGCAGTAGTTGTATTACTCATTTTTTGCCTTTGTATTGTTATATATGGGTATCCTGTTGAGGTAATTCCCTGTTAGGAGAATGAGCGCATGCAGGGAGACGTATAGAGAGTAGTGTTGAAATAATACACACAGAGCACACAGATACCTTGTACAGTAAATATAGGTTTTTACTTCCAGAAAGGTTTAAGGAAAGTCCAAAATAAGCAATCCAAAATCATTCACAAGTAAATCAGTCAGTTTTCAATCCAGGGATAATCCAAATATCAAAGTCCAGTGTCAAAAAACAGTTCAGTATCAGACTTACATTAAATCCAGAAATATCAGTCAATTAGGAAAAATGGAGGAATGGCAATACTTTCCAACAGAAGGAAACAGAGATACTCAGACACACACTCTTCTGAGACTAAGACTAAAACAATCCATGTTTCTAGCTCTATCTTTTGGCCGTTCGGAAAACCACACCCAATTGCAGTTTTTGCAATCTCTTAAAGAGATAGTACTAAAACGTTTATCCTGGTTTATATATTTCTAACCCAAATGCCTGTTAGGTGACTTATATTCCTAACATATCCCAACACAGGCAGCTCTGCAGGAAACTGACATCCGGGAGGCCAGAGCGAGCTGAGACGGAAGGGTCCCATTGGGGCACTGCAGTAAATTTCACTTTGCTGCGCAAGGCACTGTGAGAGTAGGGAACAGGCTGTGGAGGCAGCAACAGCAAATATACTGCGACAAAGGCAAAATGCTGTTGTGTGCATTTTTTGTCCTTCAAACTTTTGTTTCCCTGCAAACGACAGTGAGAAATGTGACAGAGAAATACAATAGAGCTAGGTTGGGGTGACAGCCAGGGGTGGGCTGCTGGGTTTTTTGGAGGGGAGGGTTGGGAGAGCACCTAGCTAAGATTTTATGCAGTTCAGAGAACCCCCAAATCCCACTCCCGGCTGGCCCCACCCCACCCCTCCCCTCCCAGGAGTCCCCAGAAGGCCTGTTTTGGATGCAGGTAAGTGCAGGACGCAAGGAAGCCCGGGGAGGGTGAAGAATGGGCCTCCCTGAAGTTCTGAAAGGCTGGAAATGGGCCTGTTTCCGGCTTCCAGAGAGCCTCCAGAACCCATGGAGGCTGTTTTCTCCCTCCTGGAGGCTCAAAGAAAGCCTCCTGAGCCCAGGGAGGCAAAAATGCCCCTCCTACCATGGTACAAGAGGTTGACTAGGCCACACCCACCGTGGCCACGTCCACCCAGCAACCCGGTAGAGAACCCTTTGCTAAAATTTTTGAAGCCCTCCCCTGGTGATAGCGTATGTGCCCACAGAGAGGGCTCTATGTGCCACTGCTCTATACCATTTCAGACATGTGGCGGTTGAGTCTCTTCTTGAAAGCACCCAGTGATGAAGCATCCACAGCTACCGAAGGCAAAGCTGTTCAATTGGTTGATTGTTATTCTCGCTTGTCAAAAATTTCTCCTTGTTTCTATTTTGAATCTTTCCTTGATCAGTTTCTGTTCATTTTTCCTTGTCTGGCTTTTGCATGCTTCGGAAAATAGGTTGCTCCCTTCCTCTCTGTGGCAGCCCCTCAAATATTGGAAGACTGCTATCATGTCTCCCCTGGTCCTTCTCTTCACCAGACTAGCCATGCCCAGTTCCTGTAATCTTTCTTCATATGTTTTAGTCTCCAGTCCCCGAATCATCCTGGTTGCTCTTCTCTGTACTTTTTCTAGAGTCTCGACATCTTTTTTACACTGTGGTGAACAAAACTGGATGCAGTAGATGTTGTCTTCCTAAGGCTTTATGGAGTGGTATTAGTACCTCACTTGATCTTGATTGTATCCCTCTGTTAATGCAAGTTAGGATTGCATTAGCTTTTTTGGCTGCTGCTGCACACTGCTGGCTAGCTGGTTGTCCACTAAGACTCCCAAGATCCCTCTATTCAGCCTGGTTTCACCCAGTCTATATGTTTACTTTGGGTTTTTCTTTCCTAGGTGTAGGACTTTACTTTTCTCTACATTGAATTTCATTTTGTTAGATCGGGCCCAGTGTTCTAGTCTGTCAAGATCCATCTGGATCTCGGGCCTATCTTCTTGGGTGTTAGCTGTTCCTGCCAGCTTGGTATCATCTGCAAATTTGATAAGTTTCCCTTCTATTCCCTCATCTAAGTCGTTAATGAAGATATTGAAGAGTACTGGGCCTAAGATATGAAAAAGACTCACTTCCTAACTCCTATCCAATAGCGATAATTAAAGGAAGAGGCTAGAAACATGCTAATCCTAGCTGACTTGTAGAACAGATGCATGCAAAAATAAAGGTGGGACCATAATGACAGGTACCCTGTTGGCTCAGTGTTTAGAATGCTGTATTGAAGCTGATTCTGCCCACAGCCTGGAATTCGATCCTGAGAGGGCTTGAAGTTGACTCAGCCTTCCATCCTTCTGACATTGGTAAAATGAGGAGCCACGTTGTTGGAGTATTATGCTGACATTAAACCAAGAGTACTATAAATCACAGTAGGGTGGTACATATGTCTAAGTGCTATAGCTGTAATAATGAAATAACTTTAAATGTGATGACTTTGAATTGCACCTGTAAGAGAATGAATCCAGTGCAGCTCACACTGCAAAGATGTTACGTGGACAACTTAAGGGCCTCCATTACTGTGTGCATTGCGGCATTCTGCACCAGTTGAAGTTTCTGGGTGGTCCTGTGCAGTGATCCAAACAGGAGGTGACCAAGGCATGAGTGACCCATGTGCAAGGCCTCCCTTGGTCCAGGAAACAGCACAATTTGTGCACCAGATGAATCTGTGCAAAGATCTTCCCCCAGCCATGATCTTCTTAAGCAGGAGCTGTGAGTCCAAGAAGATTCCCAGGTTGTGCACTAGCTCAATTGACAAAGGGATCATATGAGCTCCAGGACACTGAATCTCTCACAAATATGAGTCAATTGCCAAATGTCTGAGTTTTGATCATGTGACAATGGCGATGCTGTAGTGGTTATGAGAAAAAATCATGTCAAATTTTTTCAGAGCTATTATAACTTCCAATGGTCCCTAGATGTTATATGACCCAGATTATGTCTACATAATTGGGTCTCATGGGATGGATGGCCTCCCCTAGCAGTTCCATGCAAATGTTGAAAAACAGCAGCAAAAGGCTTGAGCCTTGGGACACCTCACTTTCAGTAGCCAAGACTTGGTCCCTCTTCTATGCACATTGACTAAAAGTGGAAATAGAACCACCATAATAATTTACCTCCCATTTCCCAGCACAATAGCAGATCCAGAAGCATATTGTACAGTAGTTGATAGAATTGAAACCTCATGAGAGGTCTAGAAAAGACATAATGGTTGTACCCTATTTCAAACCCTCCAAAAGTTGATGAGAATTGCAACCAATGCCATTTTGGTGAAGTGCCCTGGCCAGAACCCAGAGTGAAAATGGCCCAGGTCTTCTGTCCTAGGCCTTCCAAAAAGCAATGCCAATTCTGAGTTCTGGCAAAAACCTCTTTGATCACATTAATGTGAATTTATTTCATTCACAGTCAGCCAACACCTTGGCAAACAGTCTTGTGAAGGTATACTAATTAACTCAGATCTTTATCAAATGCCACACTCAGTGCTGACAGGGAAGGCCTGGGTCATACAGACAAATCTTCACAAAGCTTGAACAACGGAACGAGCTATTTGTTTCCTGCAAAAGCCCCCTCCCCTTTTGCTTCTCTTTTAATCCTGGTGGGAGGGGCCATTTATTGTCCACCTGTGGCCTTACTTCCACATCGACCCCAGAGTTCTTAATTGTGCCTTCCTTTTGGCAGCTCTGCACATGCGCAGGCTGGGGACCAGTTCCAGAAGCTCCCCCGCCTCACTGCTGTCCGAGCCCGAACGCAGCTGATGACTGCCAGCCTGTGCTGGCCTCACCTCTACCTCAGAGCTGTCATCCGAGTCTTCCTCGGCCTCCAAGACTGGTCCATGTTCCTACCCAACCTCCTCACTACTGCCAGCTCCGCCAGTCACCAGCGGGCCACAACAGGTGTCTTTCTCTTGTACAACCCTTTCTGTGGGTGGCAAAGTCAGAGCTGCAAGCAGAGGGTGAATTGAAGTTCCAGGCTGCTAACCTTGCATTACTCTCTTAAGCTGCAGTTAGAAAAAAGCTTAATCCTCAGCAAAGCCTTGAACCCCTCTGCCAGGAAAACCTGTCATGAGTTTCTTATGCAAACTGCTGTTGGAGATATAAAGCTGGTCATGATGCCAACTGTCCAGAAGGGGGAGGGATGTCTCTTCCAGCCCTCTCCTGCATTTGTAAAATAAATGTGTGTATTTCTCGGGTTGTGACAACTGGTGCCAGAATTTCCATTGCTATGCAATGCGGTTATAGTGACATATTGTGATCACATTACTTAGTGAGGGAAATCCTGGCAGTTCAAGTTGACATTGTAATTCCAGGACCTCATGTGATTTGGATGTTGAAAGAGGTTGGAGTCCCAGGCAAGTATGCCAACAGGTAAGAATTATGGGTCAATGCATGGGCCCCTGGCCTTTCTGGGCCTTGGAGAGGAATTGAGAGCCAACTATTAAAGTCCAGGGCTTTTAAAAAAAACTAGGTCCTCCAAATGTTTTTTGCAAGCTGCCTCGGAAACCACTTCACGGTTTTTTCTCATATTTTCTTCTATTAATGGGATGAAGCTCCAATCATATAAAGTTGCAGATACAAACAAGACCTTTATCAACCTTTATGATGCAGCACCTGGCTAATCTTGTGAAGGTAAGCAGGGTTAAGTAAGCAGGGTTAAGTTCAAGTTTCCGTCAGTTGAAAAGGTAGTTTGGGAGAGTTAGCATCAGGTTGAAGGTGAGTTTAGGACAGGTCGGAGAAGAAACCAGGAGCAAAGTAGAACTCTTTGGTTTGCTCCATGGGGTAAAAGCAGAGAATCAACTAGGCTGAACATTGTCGGCTGCTACGTATTCCTTCCCACCCAAGATTTTATTGCACTGGTGCTGCAGTCCTTAAAGCTGCATATTTCAGAAGTTATCTTACACACACAAACACAAACACAAACAGAGAGAGAGAGACCAACACTAGGACTCTTTCCTTTGGTTTAGTTCGAACAAGAGGGACAAGGAGCGCACCCTTGGGAGCCCTGGAAGAAAAAGCGTAGCCCTGACCAAGATAAACAACCAGTTTAGGATTAGACCAACACCCTCTTCCTGTCTCCCGGTGGAGTCGATAAGACCGAAGGGCGCAGAACGACAGCACAGCATCGACGAAAGCCTCTTGCAAACGCTTCAGAGGGAAAGACAACGAGCGTCGTTTTCACGCCACAGGTCACTTAGAGGCGCTCTCACAACAGGAAACACTCGAGAGTCGACAAGCCGTCAAGACAGCCCCGCCTGGTGGCATTGCGAGTCTATTCGGGGTGGGCTCCAGGCCCGAGAGGGAACGAGTCGAAACGATAGATTGGATTGCTAGAGAGGACTTGAAGAAATAAAGAGGACGTTTCTCTCCGCTCACCCGGGGAGGATATATGGCGTCGGCGAGCCCCTTGTGCCGCTCGGAGGGCCGCAGACGGCTCCTGGGAGGTGAGTGGAGGGCAGGTCGGAGAGAAGCCGGGAGCAAGCCGGGCCTTTTGGTGTTCCTCCACGGGGCATGAAGCAGCCACAGGGACAAGAATGAAACATTGCGCGCGCGGCGCTGGCGGCTGCTGATCATTTTTCTCTCCCCAAATGTTTTATCCTCATTGCTGCATGATTGAAAACTGCTCTGTGATTTTTAGCAATGGAAGATTTAAACTAGTATTTTTCTTTCATATTCTATCTCCCTCGGTCTCCGCGGTAACACTTGATTCCTTGTGATGTTTTGACTCGTTGCTTCCGCTGGCCAAGCGAGGGCAACAAATAAAACTAATGCTTTAAATCTTGCAGCAGGATTTGAGCACCATTTCATCTGTTAGTGTATCCCCCTTTCTTAAATTCGATCAAACAAACGGTGGAAATCCATTTCTGAAATATTTTGAAAACACATAGTTTTTGTACCGAGAGGTGTGTATAGTGTGCATAGATATAATCTCAGTGTTTGCAGATAATTTTAATAACAGCTTCCAATGATAATAATTGTGATTTACCCAAGCAAATGAGAATGTTATGATTGAAAATGGATAATATTTGAAGTTGGATTTTGCTACTCTACTTTGGTTCTAATGAATCACATTAAATGTTAGTCAAACAAGCATTTGATATTCTTGCTTTTTAATGTAAATATGGATGCTTTTTTTTGCCTTTCCCCCAGGTTCTGCAGCCATTTTTAAGCAGTAACAAAAAAAATCCATTCATATGAATCTTACAGACAAAGAGGCTGCCAAGAAGAGCAGTCTGAAAAACAGAATGAGAAGCAGCATTAAAAGGAAAACAAACCATGGATCAAAATCTTTCCTACTTCTTCCAGAAAATGTTAAAACTCTCTCTTTTCCACAGTAGATGGAGGGAGATAAAGGAGATATTAACAGGGAGAGATTTTCAGGTAGAAAAAATTAATTAGGAATTGAAGGAAACATTGCATGAGAAGTAAAAATAAATATATATAATTAGCAAATTTGAAAAAAGTGTGAAAATAGAAAATCCCTTGATAGCCAAAGGCCTAATGAAAGCCATTGAGGAAGGAAAGAGTGTTTTGAATCAAAGCACCACCAGATAAGGGATCAGAAGTATTTTCACCCCCCTCAAATCCAAGAATATCCATGTTGGAAAGACCCACACAGACTGTCTATTTGTGGGAAACACAGCTTGCAGATCACAGTTAAATTATTCACAGGAGGATCCATCCTTGGAAACCTTACAAATGCTTGGAGTGCAGTGAAACTTATTCAGAATAGGACTCCCATGACCCATGGAGTGGCCAATGCAGGAGGAGGAGCTCTTCCAGTGCTCACAATGTGCAAAAATTTAGCATGCAAACCAATCTGTAGAACACAAGACTCACATAGGGGAGAACATCTTCAATCCGTCTGATGTGGAAACATTTCACTCAGAATTCTGATCTGGTGAAACACCAGAGATTCACATGAGAGAAACTACGTATGAGTTTCAATTGTGGAAAAGCTTTCAAGTCTAATTCTCATCTGGTGATACACCAAAGGATTCACACAGGTGAAAAACCATATGAGTGTCTCAGTGTGGAAAAAAGTTTCATTCAAAATTCCCTCCTTTTGCGACATCATAGGACTCACACAGGAGACAAACCTATATATGTCCAGATTGTGGGAAAATTTCAGTCAGAGTTTTGACATGGTTGCACAGAGGACTCACATGCAAGAGAAACCTATGAGTGTCTGATTGTTGGAAAGGTTTCAGTTTGCAATTCTGACCTGGGAAAAACATCAAGGACTCATACAGGAGAGAAACCCTATAAAAATGTCATTGTGGGAAAATTCAGTCAGAATCCTACCTGGCAAAACACCAGAGGACCCACACAGGGAGAAACCATATAAATGTTGTGATTGTGGAAAAATTTCAGTCAAAGTTCCTACCTGTTGAAACACCAGAAGACTCACATGGAGACAAACTGTATGAGTGTTCAGATTGTGGAAAGGTTTTCAAGTCTAATTCTGATCTGGTGTACACCAAAGGATTCACACAGGTGAAAAACCATATAAATGTCATTGTGGGAAATTTTCATGTGCAATTCTGATCTGTGAAACACCAGAGGACTCACAATGGAGAGAAACCCTATGAGTGTCCAGAGTGTGGAAAGATTTCTCGGAAATCTGACCTGGTGAAACACCAGAAGACTCACACAGGAGAGAAAACTGTGTGAGTGTTCAAAATTGTGGAAAAGGTTTCAACTCAATTCTCATCTGGTGATACACCAAAGGATTCACACAGGTGAAAAACCATATAAATGTTATTGTGGGAAAGGTTTCCGTTGCAATTCTGACCTGGTAAAACACCAGAGGACTCACACTGGAGAAAACTATATGAGTGTCCAGATGTGGGAAAGATTTCTCTGCAATCTAGCCTGGTGAAACACCAGAGGATCACACAGAGAAGAAGCCATATGAGTGTCTGTATGTGGGAAATTTCAGTCAGAATTCCTACCTGGTGAAAACACCAGAGAATTCACACAGTGAAAAACCATATGAGTGTCTGCAGTGTGGGAAAAGTTTCATCAAAACCTTTTTGGACCCTTGCTACATACAGGATTCATACAGGAGAGAAACCATATAAGTGTCCAGATTTATTAGTCAGAATTTTAACATGGTAATACACCAGAGGACTCACACTAGAAAACCTTATGAGTTCAGATTGTGGAAAAATTTTAGTAAGATATCCTACCTGTGGAACATCAGAGGACTCATACTGGAAAGAAATGATGAGTGTCCTGATTGTGAGAAAAGTTTCACTTGAATTCCAAGCTGTTGAGACACCAGAGAACTCACACAGGAGAGAAACCATATCGCATGCGTGTTTGTATTGTGGGGTAACGTTTGCTTACATCAGTAATCTCTTCACCTGTTTGATTAGCACCAATGATACACCAGAAAACTCACACAGGAGAAAAACCATATCAGTGTCGAGATTGTGGGAAAAGTTTCAGTCAGAATTTCTCTCTGGTGATACACCAGAAAACACACACAGGAGACAAACCATATCAATGTCAAGATTGTGGGAAATGTTTCTGTTACAATTCCTACTTGGTGAAACACCAGAGGACTCATACCGGAGAGAAAGCTTATAAATGTCTTGAATGTGGCAAAAGTTTTAGTTGGAATTCCAGTTTAGTGATACACTTGAGGACTCACACAGGAGTGAAACCATATGAATGTCCAGATTGTGGGAAAGATTTCTGTTATAGGACTAGCCTTATAAATCATGTAAGATTACACATAGGGGAATAACCATTCAAATAGTTGGATTGCAGACAGTGTTTCACACAAAGTTCCTGCCCTATCACACATGAAATTTCACATGAGGCAACATTTGATGTGTGTAGTGGAATCTTTCATTTCATTTGTTGTCTCACATTGGAAACCCAGCTGAACAATTAAAGATTTAATTACTTGTATGATCATTTTTAGTGAAACTTGTCTTAGCATCAAACATGCGGAATTCGAGAGATGAGATGATGAGATGAGATGGAAGGGACTTTGTATGTCATCTAGTCCAATGCCCTACTCAAACAGCAGACCCTATACCAGGGTATCAAACTATTTCTTTGAGGGCTGGATCACCATTGCAGTTTTCCGAGGGGCATGGCGCGGGAAAGATGGGATGGATGTATGCAGCAGACCCTATAGGGGAACTACTAACAGGCAATAACGGATTAACAGAATTGAAAAGTAGTCTAGTCCAACCTCCCCCCGCCCAAGCAGGAGACCTTTCACCATTTCTGACAGATGGCAGTCCAGTCTTTTCTTGAAAGCCTCCAGTGATGAAACCCACAACTTCAGAAGGCAAATTGTTCCATCAGTTGATTGTTCTCACTGTCAGAAAATTTCTCCTTATTTCTAGGTTAAATCTCTCCTTGTTCAGTTTCCATCCATTATTCCTTGTCTGGCCTTCAGGTGCTTTTTGGAAAATAGCTTGACCACTTCCTCTCTGTGACAGCCCCTCAGATATTGGAAGACTGCTTTCATGTCTCCGCTGGTCCTTCTCACTAGACTAGTCAAGCCCATTTCCTGTAAGCGTTCTCCATATGTCTTAGTCTTCAGTCCTCTAACCATCCTGGTTGCTCTCCTCTATACTCTTTCTAGAATCTCAACATCTTTTTTATAGTGTAGTGACCAAAACCTTTTATACTGTAGTGACCAGCACTCCTAATAAAGGAATCTTTGAGTTACCTTCAGAGGGTTTGTCATTTTTGGAGAGCTGTGTCAGAACACCTGGTTTCACCCAATCTATATGTGTACTTTTGGTTTTTCTTGCCTAGGTGTAATACTTTCCTAGATCTTCCTTTGTTTCAGTAGACTAGGAGGCTAAGAGCCTGCCAAACTTTGGGGGGGAGGGGAGAGTGTTTCATAGGGCAGGGTCTGCAGCAGAAAATACTAACTTCCTAGCTCCTATCCAATAGCAATATTTAAGGGAAGAGATTTGAGTATGCCAACTTATCTGACCTGGTAAAAGAGTTAAATGGAAAAATAATAAAGGTGGAAAAATAATGACAGGTGTCCTGGTGGCTCAGTGGCTAGAATGTAGTATTGACGGCTGACTCTGTCCGCAGCCTGGAATTTGATTCTGATGGCTCAAGGTTGACCCGGCCTTCCATCTGAGATTTGTAAAATGAGGACCCAAGTTGTTGGGGACAATTAACCAAAAGTACTATACAGCAGTGGTCTCCAACCAGTGGGCTGTTAGCTCACTGGTGGTCTGTGAGAAAATTTTTGTGGTCCGCAGAGAAATGTCACCCCCAGAGCACCCCCAAAAGCAGGCTGCTCCGGAACACAAGGCTGCGCCACCCACATGGCCCACCTTCCCGCCCACTCCCTCCTTACCTGGCAAACTTGCCTGCTAAGTTGCTATTTTTCCTTTTTTTCTGACCATCAGCTGTTTTGCTGTGCCGGGAGATTTAGATTAGCTAGAAAGCAGGAAATTGTTGGATTTCTTGCTTTCTAGCTAATCTTTAGATCTTCAGCTCTACTTTTAAGCAGAGCTGAACCTTCCTTAGGACTGAAGCAGTGCAGACTCAGGTAGCTGATGGCAGAAACACAGATCTCTAAGTGAATCTGTGATTCTGTAAACAACTCAATCTGCCTGATTTTGGATAAAAGTTGCTCATTTTTTCTTAAAAATTCAATATTTATATAAATATATTTACATACAAACCATGCCCAGCCAGTCACATGACTGCCAAGCCACAACCACAAATTAAGGCATGCCCACAGAACAGGTTAAGTAATTTGAATCCCACCCCTCTATGTGTTTGTGTGTGAGGGAGAGGGAGAGAGAGGTTAGATCAGATCTATCTCTTCCACCAATGTCAGCAAGCCACCAACAGTCAAAAATCATATTAGTGGTCCCTGGGATATAAAATTATGAGTTTGGTGGTCCCTGAGGTCCAAAAGGTTGGTGATCCCTGCTGTAAATCATTGTGGGTGGTATATAATTCTAAGTGCTGTTGCTATAATAAAGAAATAACATGCCATGCCCCCATCGGAATCTGTGGAGGAATATAAGCTGGAACAAGAAATGCCAGGCATGGAGAGGGCTACTCCATTGGCCTTGGAGGAAACTGGGCAAAGTCAGTCCAGGCAAGGTTTTTCTGAAGTAGTAAGGCCTGCAGGCAGGGAGGCACAGAGGCAGGAGGGACAGAGCTTAGATGAGTTAAGACCATTCCCTCCTGATCAAAGGTGAGCGGAGAGGAGGTGTGATCAGCACAGATGGAGTAGTCTATGAGTGAGGAGAGTGCCCTGCCCATCTTCACAAGGCACACAGGTGGGGTGGGAGATTGGACTTAAGGAGGTGCTGTAGGGAGGTGCATTTGTCACGAACAAACACTGAGTTTCTGAAGTGTGTGTCCTGATGATTGAACTGACCAAGAGTCCTTGCGTTCGTGTGGGTGTTCTGGACTAACTACCTAGAACTTTTGTTCCTTGAACTTGATTTGCCCTTGATTTGCCAATTACCTTTGGATTTATTGCTTAGCAGCAAAGAGCGCTGGGCTGGACTAATTGCAGCCAGAAGCTGCTTGAGGTTTGTGTGGGGTTTTGTTATCATTCTGCTCGAGACTTGCCAGAAATTTCAGAGCATTTGAAGAACTTTGAGGCAATAAAGGGGTGGTTTGAACTGCCAGCTGTTGTGTGATTCTTTGTTCCGTGCCCTGGGTCATCACATAACCTTAAAGTTGATGAGCAGCACCTTCATTTGCACATGTCAAGAAACAAATCCAGTACAATGTGCACAAGAAAGGTGTTACATATGTATTCTAGGGACTGCCTTTAAGTGTGTGTTGCTGCATTCTGGACCAGTTGAAGTTTCTGGGTGCTCCGTGCAGTGATCCAATAGGAGGTGACCAAGGCATGAGTGACCCATGTGCAAGGCTTCCCTAATCTAGGAAAGGACCCAATTGGTGCAATAGCTGAATCTGTGCAAGCCCCTCCACCAGCCATGATCTTCTCAAGCAGGAGCCAGACTGAGGAGGTCACAGGTGTCCTTCTCCTACACAGCCCTTTCTGTGGGAGACAAAGTCAGAACTGTAAGCAGAGAGTGAGTTGAAATCTCAGACTGCCAACCTTTCATGGCCCTCTTCAGATGCACTTATAAATGATCTTAATCTGCAGCAAAGCATTGAACTCCTCTGCCAGGAAAACCTATTTTGATTTTCTTGTGCATTTCCGTTGAAGGTATCAAGACGGTCAGGATACCAACTGTCCAAAAGGGGGGAAATGACCAGGGGTGGGATTCTACCAGTTTGGACCGGTTCTATAGAAATCATGCCCCTAGCTGGCCCCACCCCCACTCTGCCCTCTCCTCCCTTCCCTGCGCAGTCAGTCCTTATTGCACATGCGCGGCATCACTGACTGCATTCTCCCCCAACCAATCACTCCTTAAGGTTTTTTTTTCTCCTGACGTTCAGCTGTTTAGATGATCAGCTGTGCCAGGATCCTCTTCGCTGTCTCACTGCTTTGCCCAGGAGGCTTCCCTGAGGCCCATGAGGCAAAAATGGGTGTGTGGTGGTGGGGAGTGTGCTGCACCCCCCCCCACCTCCCTGCATTCCATTTTTTGCCTTCCTGGGAGTAAAAAATGACTTCCTCCCATGAAATTTCCCTGAGGCCCAGGAGGCAAAAAAACCAGAGCTTGGGTGGAGGGGTTTGCTGCAAAAAAAGAACCCACATCCGCCCAGTCACATGGCCATGCCCACCTAGCCACACACACAGAACCGGCTGTTTAAAATGTTGAATCCCACTCCTGGAAATGACTCTTCCTACACTTGGGGCAGGGGAAATGGTAGTTCTCAGGTTGTGAAAGTAATTGGTATCAGAATTTACATTGCTATATAATGAAGTTATAAAAAAAAAAACACATCACATGACCACACTGCTTAGCGAGGACAATCTTCTACTTTCCAGTTGCCATTGCAACTCCAGGATCCATGGGTCATTCATTGAGGACTTCATGGGATTTGGATGTGGAAAGAGGTAGGAATCCCAGTCAATCAGGCCAGCAAATGAGAGTTCCAGGCAAGTGGGTGTTCTCCAGGCCTGCTCCTTTCTGGGCCCGGGAGAGGAATTGAGAGCCAACTGCTAAAGCTCAAGACTCCTTAGATCAACTTTCAACAAAGTAGCGCCCTCCAAATGTTTTTCCGTAAGCAGCCTAGTCAACCACAATCTTCATCAGCTTTCATGATGCAGCACCTGACTAATCTTAGGGTGAAGTCTCACTCTTCGTGCTTCCCTCACTTGCAAAGCTAGTTTTGGGGAGTTAGCATCAAATGGATAGTGAGTTTAGGATAGGCCAGAGGAGAACCTGGAAGCTAGTAGTAGCAGTTTGGTTTGCTGCACACTTGTAAAATCTATTCCTGTGCTCTGCAGGAGTCAAATACGGCTCGATGGCTCAGAAGGAACCACAGGACTGATGAAAACATTTTGCAAACGCTTTCGAGGGGAAATCGAACGAGCGTGTTTTTCAACCTGATGCCACAAGATGGCGCTCTACAAATGAACGACTGAGAAAGCAGCGGATAGAGAGAGCACAGTACATTGCAACTGGACTGAGGGCGGGCTCGAGGCGGAAATGGAACAGGTTGAAACGATAGAGGATTAGGCTGCTAGAGAGGTTGGAAAGGAGATGAGGCGAAGGAGAGAGAAACTTCCTCTTCCGGCTGACCCACGGGAGGATAATGGCGTCGACGGAGCCCGTTGTGCTGCTCGGAGGACCGAAGCGGCTCCTGGGAGGTGAGTGGAGGGCAGGTCGGAGGAGAAGCCGGGAGCAAGTCGGGCCCTTTGGGCTCCTCCACGCTGCATGAACCAGAGGAAGCAACGAGGCTGAAACGTGACGGTTGCTGCTGCATATTCTTCCCCTCCCCGTATTTTATTCCTCTGGATCTGCACGATTTATAACAAAACTGACAGTGAAGTGAAGGCGGCCTGAATACTTTGACTATTTTCTGAATTCACTGTGTGTGTGATTTACTCAAGCCAAAAGGAGAAATTTGTGATTGAGTTGCTCTTTGGAGATGTTAGCTTTCTACGTTCCAAATGAATCATAATTAATGTTAAGAGATCAAACTAGAATTTTGAGGTTTGTTTTTTCATGATAACGTATATGGGTATTTTTGCTGTTTTTGCATGTCCTGAAGCCATTTTTAAACAATAATGAAACTGACCCATCAATGTGAATCTTACAGACAAAAGAGGATGCCAAGAAGAGCACTCTGGACAACAGAGAATGAAAAACAGCATGACAATGTAAAACAAACCATCAATCAAAATTTTCCACTTCTTTGAGAAAGAGTAAAATCTCTTCTTGCCCAGCTGATGAGAGACCATAGGAAGAATTATAAGAACAAAGCTTTCAGCTGGAAAAAAAAAAAAAAGAGTATCTGGAACTCAAAAAAACATTACATGAGGAGTCATGGAGGATAATTTATAAATAAAGAACGCCTGGAAGTCAGTGGGGAAAAAAAGGTTTCTTGGGTACCCAAAACTAGAAGCTTTTGTGGAAGGAGAGAGTAGCTTGAATCAAAGAATCACCAGGTAAGAAATCAGAAATATTGCTGGCCTCCTCAAGAATCCAAGAATATCAGTGTGGGAAAATCCACACATAATGCCTATTTTGTGAAAAACAGATTGCAGACTACATCTGATCGATGCACAAGCAAAACCATCCCATAAAAAGCCATATAGATGTTTGGAATGCAGCAGAAACTTTACTCAGAACAGGTCTCTTGTGATTCCTGAAAGGACTCATACTGAAGAGAAACTCAACCAGTGCTCCCATTGTGACAAAAGATTTAGAATGTGTACTAATCTGGTGATAAACCAGAGGACTCACACAGGAGAAAAACCATATGAGTGCCCAGATTGTGGGAAAAGTTTCAGTCGCAATTCCCACTTGGTGATACACCAGAGGACTCACACAGGAGAGAAACCATATGAGTGTCCAGATTGTGGGAAAAGGTTCAGTCAAAATTCCCACCTGGTGACACACAAGAGGACTCACACTGGAGAGAAACCATATGAGTGTCTATATTGTGGGGAAAGTTTTCTGCATAATTGCAAGCTGGTTATGCACCAGAGGAGTCACACAGGAGAAAAACCATATAAGTGCCCAGATTGTGGGAAAAGTTTCAGTCGGAATTCCTACCTGGTGGAACACCAAAGGATTCACACAGGAGAGAAACCATATGAGTGTGTAGATTGTGGGAAAAGGTTCAGTCAGAATTTCCACCTGGTGATACACCAGAGGACTCACACAGGAGAGAAACCATATGAGTGCCCAGATTGTGGGAAAAGGTTCAGTCAAAATTCCACTCTGGTGACACACAAGAGGACTCACACAGGAGAAAAACCATATGAGTGCCCGGACTGTGGGAAAAGTTTCAGTCGCAATTCCCACCTGGTGATACACCAGAGGACTCACAGGAGAGAAACCATATGAATGTTCAGATTGTGGGAAAAAGTTCAGTCAGAATTCCCACCTGGTGACACACAAGAGGACTCGCACTGGAGAGAAACCATATGAGTGTCCTGAATGTGTCTGTATTGTGGGGAAAGTTTTTTGCATAATTTCAAGCTGGTTCTGCACCACAGGAGTCACACAGGAGAAAAACCACATGAGTGTCCTGAATGTGGGAAAAGATTCAGTCGGATTTCTGGCTTGGTGACACACTGGAGGACAGGGAGAAACCATATAAGTGTCCAGATTGTGGGGAAGATTTCAGTATCAGGTCTAGCCTTATAAATCATGTAAGGTTACACACGGGAGAAACCATTCAAATGCCCAGATTGTAAGAAGTGTTTCACACAAAATTCATCACACTCAAGAAATTCCATATGAAGCAAAATCTGATATTTGTAGAGGAATTTTGATTTTATTTTCTCTTTCCTCTTTGGAGGCCCAGTTGAGAAATTAACCATTTAGTTTCTTGCCTTACTTGTTTTTAGTCAAACATGTCTTCGTATCAAACATGAGGGGGGAGATCTGAGCTTCCTTTCTTTGGAGTTGTGCAGTTGTTCCCTTTCACAGTATCAAGGGGAGTTGCGATGCTGGGTCAGAGAAAAAGATGCTTTGAGCTCTATTAGGTATGTTTGCCACCTTGAATAATTTCTACATATAATAAATGCCATAGACTCGCCATCAGGGTAATAGGGCTAGATCATCCTGGAAAAGTTATGGATGTAGTGGCTTAAGAGTGGGAAATGGCAATTCATTAAAAAATCTTAAAAATGTCAGAGATACTGAGCCTATTTTCAGCCTTATATCACTAGGTAGAGCTGTATAATAACCCATGTGCCCAGAAAATTGCCAATCTAATAGCAGCACCAGTGGTGGCTGAAATCCAACATCCAACTAGAGGGAGAGCAGCAGCTGAGGGGAAGGCAGTTAAAACACAATATTGCTAGAAAGGATGTCCAGAAGAGGACAAGGGCAGAGGAACTTCCTCTTCCAGCTTACAGGATGTTGGAAGGTTGCAGTTGTGCTCTTCCCATGGCCAAAGCAGCAGCTGGAAGGTGAAGTGAACATAGGTCAGAAGAGAATCTGGGACAAGTAGGGCTGTTTGGTTTGCTCCACATTGTAAAAGCAGAGAAGCAAATAGGCTGAATGTTGTTGGCTGCCAGTGCATATTCTTTATGTTCCCAAATATTTTTATAATTATACTCCATGACTTTAAAATGCCTGTAATTTTCTGCTGGGAAATGGGCTAGGCTAAACTTTAAAGGCCTGGAGACTATAATTTAAAGGCCTTGACTCTAAAACATTGAAGAATGATTGCAGGGTGTAGGTCCAACCAGTCTAGAGAAAAGAAGGACTAGGGGTGACATGATTGAAGTATTCCAGTATTTGAGGGGCTGCCTCAAACTTGTTTTCCAAAGCACCAGAAGGAAAGACAAGAAACAGTGGAATTTAACAAAGTTGAGTAACCAACTGGAAACAAGAAGAAATAAAACAAGTCACTAATAGAATACCTTGCCTTCAGAACTTGTCAATGCTTCATCACTGGAAGTTTTTAAGAAAAGATTGGGTAGCCACTTGTCTGAAATGGTAGAGTGCCCTGCTTAAGCAGGAGGTTGGAGTAGAAGATCTATTAGGACCCTTCCAGCTCTATTCTGAATTTGAGATTTGGGAGATTTTTAAAAAAATCTTTATTTTTAATATTTCATATTTGCCCATTTCCCTCACTCTTCATGGAACACTTCATCCTTGTGATTTTATTGGCTTGTTGTTTTCCTGGGAAGTGAACAGCTTCATGGGTACCATTTCATTTGTTAGTGTCCCCACCTTTCCAAAAAAATGGAAAAAATGCACTTCTGGGATATTTTGCACACTGAAATACACATTGATTTTCGACATACAAAAATTCTTATGTGTGTATTTTTATGGGCATACGTGTGCACGTATGTATGATCTCACCAAGCCAAACAGAGAAGTTTATGACTGAGTCAATATTTTGACTTGAATATTGATTGAAACTTGAACTACGTACAGGACTACCTCTACATAATTGGGTATTGTAAGATGGATGGCCTCCCCTAGTGGTTTTATGTAGATTTTAAAATAACAGCGAAAGGCTTGAGCCCCGGACACCCCAAATTTCAAGGGTCCAAACTCAGCCCCTCTTCTACCCACACCAACTGGGCATAGAGGTAGAAGTACCACCACTGTAATAAATGCCTCCCATTTCCAGTCCCAAATAGCTGGTCCAGAAGGATATGGTCGGTGGTGTTGAAACCTGATGGGAGGTCTAGGAGGGACATAATAGTTGTAACCCATCTATCCCAAACCCTCCAGAAAAATCCATGAGAATTTCAACCAATGCCGTTTTGGTGATGTGCTTGAGCCTGAGCCCAGACTGAGAAGGGCCCAGGTGTCTTTCTCCTGCACAGCCCTTTCTCTGGGTGGCAAAGTCAGAGCTGCAAGTAGAGGGTGAGTTGAAATTCCAGGCTGCCAACTTTTCATTGCCCTCTTCAGCTGCACTTACAAAAGATCTTAATCGGCAGCAATGCCTTGAACTCCTCTGCCAGGAAAACCTCTCATGATTTTTTTTTATGCATAGCCAACTTCTGTTGAAGGTATTAGCCAGCCAGATATCAACTGTCCAGAAGGAGAGAAATGACTTCCAGCCCTGGAGGGGGTGGGTGGGGGGAGGAGGAAATGGTAGTTCTCGAGTTGTGACAGCAATTTTGTCTCCAAAAATTCCATTGCTATGCAATGAGGTTATAGAAAGTGACCTCACGTGACCACACTGCTTTGTGAGGGTAATCCTGGCAGTTCCAGCTGCAAGAATGCTGTTGGAAGAATAATATCTCCTATCTAGATGGGTTTGGAAGCAATGTGGGTGGGCCCTTCAAGGTTTTGTCCCATATTTCATTCTTCTATTAAAGGGATATGAATCTGACAATCATTTAAGGCTGCACATACAAACAAGACCTTTTTTCAACTTTTATGATGCAGCACCTGGCTAATGTTGTGAAGGTAAGAAGGGTCAAGCATCACTCTTCAACTTTCTCTCAGTCGCAAATATAATTTAGAGGGTTATCCTGCATCCCCAAGATGAAGAAGTGGCTTCAGTGATCCACAAGGGAGGTACGCTTTGTTCCTGCCTGATGGCAACATTGTGTTCCCCCACCCCCATGGTTCCTTTCCCTTGGCTCCCACCCCTCCCAGAAGAATGAAGTATTTTGAGAAATATTTAAAAAGGCAGCATATTGTATTTCCCTATATTTCCCATCCTCTCAGTTGCACCACACCGAGTAACTTCAACCTAACTTATCTCAGACGACCTCAGCTATGACTATTGCATAGCCCCATGGGAGTCTGACAAAAGCCAATAGAATACATTTCTTGCACAGGAACAGGAAGCTCAAGGGCAAGGCCGAAGAGAGGATATATAAATAATGCTCACCCCACTCCATGTTGTCTACTGCCCAGGATCTCAAAACGAATGTGGTCCTGTTCATCAATAAACCATCTTTCCAAACAGCCTCCATGTTTCTAGGGCCTTTCTCCCTGCTTGGAGCTGAAACAGGTGGATACTTCTTCCAACAGTTTAGTTCTTGCAAAAGAAGCTGCTGGCTCAATGTCTGACTGGGGGGTAGCCTCCCAGACCCAAAAGGACAGACTAGGACTAGAACCTTCCATTCATAGCTTAACGATTACAGCTTCAATCATTTGCCAATGCAGGTTTCGAAAAGTTAACCACACACACGCATACACACCTGACTAAAAATTGGCTGGAACAATATCAGCCAGCAAGGGAGGTGCTCTTTCAGGTTGGCTTTTATATGTCATTCACCCTTTCCCCTCTTGGACACTCCTTGGTTTAGTTGCAAAAAGGGACAGTGAGTGCACTCTTGGGAGACCTGAAAGAAAAGTTTTAGCATAGATTATCACGGACAACAGCTATTCCTGTGTTTGGTGGGACGTGAATGCAACTTCATGGTACAGAAGTATTGAATCATAATGAGCAGCTAGGCAAGTTAGGAACTTAGGTGCACGAGCACTTTTTTCATCTACTGCCAACGAAAGGACAACATCTGGTAAGACAACAAAGAATTCTAGAAGTGAACCACTAGCTAAAGGGTTGGTGTCATCAAAAACACTTTGGATCCCTGGACCATGGTCTGTACTATCTGCATGATGGGCTTCTGGCAAGGGATGGGTTGTATCTCAAAGATTGGGAAGAATGTTTTTGGAAAACAACTGGCTCAACTTATGAGGAGGGCTTTAAACTAAAATTGATGGGGGGGGGAGGGTGCCCAATATTTAGGATCTCCAGGATCCTAATTCCAAGCAAAAACCCCTAGAAAGTAAGTCAAATAATGAAGTAAAGAGGGATGAGAAGAAAGATTAATTCAAGCACCAAATAAGAGACACAGGAACCGTGCCCAGCGTCAGACATAAAGATCTCAAGTGCCTATATACAAATGCACAAAGTCTGGGGAACAAACAGGG
>BHFT01019889.1:0-21397 GCA_004320025.1 Laticauda laticaudata
TCTGAACACTCATACGGTTTCTCTCCCATGTGAATCCTCTGGTGTTTCACCAGATCAGAATTCTGAGTGAAACGCTTCACACAATCAGGACATTCGAAGATGTTCTCCCCAATATGAGTCTTACTGTGCCTCACCAGATTGGTTTGCATGCTAAATTTTTTGCCACATTGTGAGCACTGGAAGAGCTGCTCCTCCTGCATTGGCCACTCCATGGATCATGGGAGTCCTATTCTGAGTAAAGCTTTTACTGCACTCCAAGCATTTGTAAGGGTTCCCAAGGGATGGATCCTCCTGTGAATAATTTAACTGTGATCTGCAAGCTGTGTTTTCCCCAAAATAGACAGTCTGTGGGGTCTTTCCAACATGGATATTCTTGGATTCATGAAGGGGTGAAAAATACATCTGATCTCTTATCTGGTAGTGCTTTGATTCCAGACAGTCTTTCCTTGCTCAATGGCTTTAATGCCTTTGGCTCTCCAAGGGATCTTTTCTATTTCATACTTTTTTCAAATTTGCTAATTATATAATTATATCTTTTTACTTCTCATGCAATGTTTTCTTCAATTCCACATAATCTATTATTCTACCTGAAAATCCTGTCCCTGTTATATCTCCCCCCATCTACTGAAGAAAGAGAAGAGTTTTAACACTTTCTGGAAGAAGTGGAAGAGATGGTTTGTTTTGCCTTTTAATGCTGCTTCTCATTCTGTTTTTCAGACTGCTCTTCTTGGCAGCCTCTTTTGTCTATAAGATTCATATGAATGGATTCATTTTGTTACTGTTTAAAAATGACTGCAGAACCTGGGGGAAAAGGCAAAAAAAGCATCCATATAATACCATGAAAAAGCAAGGATATCAAAATGCTTAACCTCTAAAATTCATTATGAATCATGAAGCACATAGAAGAGTAGCAAAATCCAACTTAGAAAGTCCACTCATATTGCAAATCATTAAATTCTTGTTTGCTTGGTCACATTATCACATTATTGATCACATTATTATTGCAAAGTACTATAAAATTACATGAAAATACTGAGGCTTATACAACAGATACACATAGATGCATACATGAGTACATGCCTATAAATTTATCTAGGTACAAAGACTGTGTGTATTTCAATCTTCAAAATGTTTCAGAGGTGGATTCATTCGTTTTTTAAAATCTAATTTGAGAAAGGGGATGCACTAACAGATGAGATGGTGCTCAAATCCTCTGCAAGATTTAAAGCATCCGAATGTTTGCCCATGAAACTCGTTTGTCAGAAAAGCAACGAGTCAATAACATCACAAGGAATCAAGTGTTACCCGGAGACCGAGGGAGATAGAAATATGAAAGAAAAAAAATACTATTTAAATCTTCCATTGCTAAAAATCACAGGCAGCAGTTTTAAATCATGCAGCAATAGGATAACAACAACATTTGGGGAGAAAAGAATATGCAGAGCCGCGCGCGAGAAATGGTTCATTCGTGTCCTGGGTCATGCCCGTGGGAACCAAAAGGCCGATTGCCCTTCCCTCGCCTGCGCTCCACTCACCCCCAGAGCGCCGGACCCCGAGGACAAGAGGCTCCGCGACGACATACATCCCGGGTGAGGCGGAAGAAAGCGGTCGTTATGTCAAGTCCTCTCTGCAATCCAAGAGCCTCGATAGTTCGACTGTTCTCTCCGCCTGGCGCCACACGAATGCGGCAATGCCAACGGCGTGTTGAACGGCTCGACTTCGAGGTGCCTGTGGAGAGCGCCCAGTGACGCTGTGGTGAAAACGACGCTCGTTTCTTTCCCTCTGATGCATTTTGCAAGAGGCTTGCGTCGGATTGTGCTTCGTTCGCGCTTCGGTGATACGACTCCCACGGGCACAGGAAGGGTTCGTCTATCAACGGTTCTTCAGGCCCAAGGGCGTCCTTGTCCCTCTTGTTCGAACTAAACCAAAGGAAAGAGTCCTAGTGGGGAAATTAGGGTCAAACAGCCAAGGAGAAAGTACACCTCCCTTTTGCTATTCCAAGCAGTGCTTGTTAGGAAAAGAGATCAGTGGCAGATCAGTCCCATAATATTGCCAGGAAAAAACAACAACACATGTCCGTAAAATCCAAAGGAATCAGCCTTAAATTGAAGGAGAGTTTTAAAATATTCCAACCAGCAGAACAATGTGAGCATCAGTTTTAAGAACTGCAGCATCAGTAGAATAAAATCTTGGGTGGGAAGGAATCCTTAGTAGCCAACGAAGTTCAGCCTAGTTGATTCTCTGCTTTTACACCATGGAGCAGAACAAACAGTTCCACTTGCTCCCGACTTCTCCTCTGACCTGCCCTAAACTCACCATCCACCTGATGCTAACTCCCCCAAAGTACCTTATCCACGGAGGGAAGCATAAAGAGTGGTACTTAACCCTACTTGCCTTCGCAAAATTATCCAGGTGCATCAAAAAAGCTGATAAAGGGTTTTGTTTTTTTTTATTTGAAGCTTTAAGATTGCAGCTTCATCCTACTAATAGAAGAATGAAATATGGGACAAAACTGTGGTTTCCCAGAGAGCTTGTGAAAAACATTTGGAGGGCTGTTAGTACATAGAAAAGGGATAATCCTGGGCTTTAGCAATTGGCTCTCAATTCCTCTCCCATGCCCAGAAAGGGGCAGGCCATTTGCCCGTAACTTTCACCTGCTGGTCTGGCACTCCTAACTTTTCCATATCAAAATCACTTGAGGTCCTCACTTAATGACCCACAGCAATGGAAATTTTGGTGCCAATTCTTGTCACAACTGAGAACTACCCCTTGGTTGTTGTTTTTTTTACAAGCGCAGGAGGGGGTTGGAAGAGTAATTTCCCCCCTTCTGGACAGTTGGAATCCTTACTCGCTTCAACAGCCTTCAACAGCAGTTTTCTATGCATAATAAAATCATGACAGGTTTTCCTGGCAGAGCAGTTCAAGGCATTGCTGCAGATTTAGTTCTTTTCTAACTGCAGCTGAAGAGGGCAAGGAAAGGTAGGCAGCCTGGAACTTTCACTTACCTTTTGCTTTCAACTCTGCCTTTGCCACCTGGAGAAAGGGCTGTGCAGGAGACAGACATCTGGGTCTTCTCAGCCTCGGTTCAGACCAGGACACATCACCAAAATGGCATTTGTTGCAATTGTCATGGACTTTTGGAGGATTTGAGATAGAAGGGGTATTGTGTCCCTCATAGACCTCTCCTCAGGCTGCAATTCATCGAGCAGGATATCCTTCTGGGCTGGCTTTGGGGACTGAAAATGGAAGGCACTTTATTAACGGTGTTTCTACTTCTGCCTCCATGGCTGGTTCCAAAAGGTGTGGGTAGTAGAAGACAAGCCGGGTTTTGGTCCCTGCAGTTTAGGGTGCCCTGAGGCTCAAGTTTTTCACTGTTCCTTTTTAAGATCTACATGAAACCGCTAGGGGAGGCCATCCATACTATGACCCCCGATTATGTACAGGTAGACATTTCATAGAACATTTCATGTAACAATTATTTTAACATATAAAGAAGGGTTGCTGGAAGTGGGAATGTCTAGTTTAATGAAAAGAAGGATTAGGGGTGACATGATAGCAGTGTTCTGGCATCTCAGAGTTTGCCACAAAGAGGAGGGGGTCAAGCTATTCTCCAGAGCCATCTGAGGGCAGGACAAGAAGCAGGACAAGTGGAAACTGATCAAGGAGAGAAGCAACTTAGAACTAAGGAGACATTTCCTGACAGAACAATTAATCAGCGGAACAACTTGCCCCAGAAGTTGTGAAGTTTTAAAGAAAAGTTTGGACAACTATTTGTCTATGTAGGGGTTGGACTTGAAGACCTCCAAGGTCCCTTCCAACTCTGTTATTTTCTTCTATTCATTTGAAGTTACAACAGCACTCAGAAAAGTGACTTATGATCATTTTTCACACTTTCAACCATCACAGCATCGTCACTGTCATATGATCAAAATTCAGACACTTGGCAATTAAGTCATATTTGTGACAGTTGAAGTGTCCTGGGATTATGTGATCACCTTTGTAGACTGAGCTGATGCACAATCTTTGGTTCCTCCTGGACTCACGGCTGAGAAGATCATGGTTGGGGGAGGGGCTTTACACAGATTCATCTGTTGCACCAATTGCGCTTTACCTGGACCAGGGAGGCCTTGCACACTGGTCACTGATGCCTTGGTCACCCTGTTTGAATCCCTGCACTGGACCACTAGAAACTTCAAATGGTCCAGAACACAGCAGCACACACAGGGAAGCCCCTAGGTTGCCCGTGTAACATCTTTGTGTTGTGAGCTGCACTGAATTTGTTCCTTTACAGGTGCAATTCAAGGTCATCCCCCTTAACAGCATTCTTTTATTATGGCAATAGCACTTAAGAGTTAATATGCCACCCCAAAGTGCTTTATAGCACTCTTGGCTGAGAGTTAGCATATTGTCCCCAACAATCTGGGTCCTCATTTTACCGATCTCAGAAGGATGGAAGGCTGAGTCAACTTCAAGCCTCCTCAGGATTGAATTCCAGGCAGTGGGCAGAGTCAGCCAGCAATATTGCACTCTAACCATTGAGCCACCAGGGCACCTGTCACTATTGTCCCACTTTTATTATTCTTGCATCCATCTGCTCTACCAGGTCAGATAGGGTGGCCCCTTTCCTTAGATATTGCCATCTGATAGGAGCTAGGAAGTGTGCCTTTTCTGTTGTAGCCTAGTTCCTTCTCTACTGTTACACTGGAGGAAACCAGGCAGCTCGACTTGCTCCTGGTTTCTCCTCTGACCTGACCTCAATCCATCTTCCAGCTGCTGTTTCAGCCCTGGGAAGAGCCACCCCGACGCCATCTGATAGCAGCTAAGAAGTGATCCTTTTCCATTGCAGACTCTTCCCTATGAAACACTCTTCCCCTTTGAGGTTTGGCAGGCCTTTATCCTCCTGTTCTTCCGTAAAGCAAGGAAGTTCTAACTTTTCCACTAAACACTAGGTTAATAAGAAGAGAGAACAGCATATCAGAAGCTTGAATTTACACCTGATTTTTCTTCTTATGCATTTGGTTTTAATCTGGTTTTTGAGTCAATTATTGATTGGGAGCTAGCCAGATTGGGAGCTAGCCAGAGATTACATGGGTGGCTACATAAGTATTTTAAATAAGTCAGAGGAAAACGAAATGAATCCAAAATATGGCCCCGGTGAGGCTGCCCATCCCTAACATTCTTGAGGCACCAAAGTTCAATGCATTTCTTCAACAACTTTGTATACTGCTAATCCTGCGGTTTTAACTTCTTCAATTTAACTCATTGCAAGGAGAAAAATTACCCATTTGGAGAAGGAATGGCAACAGGCATGAATGTAGTTAGTAAGGCGAGGAGGCCTGTTTGACTTCTAATTTGCAAAAAAGAATCACCTTTTTGGGACTCCCTGACATCAAAATGCCATCAACCTTGCTAGAACTGGCCTGTATTTGCAGGGTAAGTATATGTTAAATGTGGAGGCTTGCCATTTTGCTATTCGTTATATATGGGGTTCGTTTGTTTCTGTGTTAAGGTTTTATTACTGTAAAAAAACAGGTATCAAACTTGATCACGTCACAGGCTGGATCGTGATGTATCACATTTTTTGCAGAGCTGGGACCAGGGGTGATATTCAGCAGGTTCTGACGTCAAGACCTCTTGACCATTGCCTTTAAAACTCATCAAGTCTCTTGACCGTTTATGGTAGAGACACTGGAGATTTTACAATATCCTTCCCCTGTCATGCCCACCAAGCCATGCCCACACAACCGGTAGAAAAAATTCTTAAATCCCACCACTGGCTGGGACATATCTGGCTCATGGGCCACCAACTTGACGGGCCTAGTGTAAACCATGCGGAATCACCTTGAGATGCATTGCCACATTCATTTCGTTAATAAATAAAAATGCACACAAACATTCATATTTATATCCCCATTTATTGCATGTAGAAATAACTCAAAGCAACAAGCATACCTAATACAGATGCAAGCTCCTTTACTCTGTGAAAGAGAATGACCGTATTGGGCCAGGGAAAGGAAGTTTAGATCTCTTTACTCATGTTTGATACTAAGACACATTTGACTAAAAAGAATAAGGAAAGAAATTAAACAATTAGTATATCAGCTGGCCATCCAATGAGAGACAACAAACAAAGTTCAAGAGTCCTCTGCGCACATCGGTTTTTGCCTCATGTGGAATTTCTTGTGTTTGATAAGTGAGGAATTCCGTGTGAAACACTTTCCGCAATCAGGGCACTTGAATGGTTTCTCCCCTATGTGTAACCTTACATGATTTATAAGACTAGACCTACTACTGAAATCTTTCCCACAATCCGGACACTCATATGGTTTCTCTCCTGTGTGAGTCCTCCAGTGTATCACCAAACTGGAATTCCTTATGAAACTTTTCCCACACTCAAGACACTTGTATGGTTTTTCTTCTGTGTGAATTATCTGGTGTTTCAACAGATAGGAATTGTGACTGAAACTTTCCCCACAATCTGAGCACTGATATGGTTTTCCTTCTGTGTGAGTTCTCTGGTGTTTCATCAGGTAGGAATTCCGACTGAAATATTTCCCACAAAACAGACACTCATATGGTTTTTCTCCTGTGTGCATCCTCTGGTGTATCACAAAGTCCAAATTCCGAATGAAACATTTCCCACATTCCACACACTCATATGGTTTTTCTCCTGTGTGAATCCTCCGGTGTTTTACCAGGTAGGAATTCTGACTGAAACTTTCCCCACAATCCGAACACTGATATGGTTTTTCTCCTGTGTGAATCCTCTGGTGTATCACCAGGTTGGAATTCTGACTGAAACTTTTCCCACAAAAAAGACAGTCATATGGTTTCTCTCCCGTGTGAGTTCTCTGGTGTATCACCAACTTGGAATTCCTAGTGAAACTTTTCCCACAATCTGGACATTCATATAGTTTCTCTCCTGTGTGAGTCTTTTGGTGTACCACCAAGTCACACTTTCGAAGGAAAGTTTTCCTACATTCCAGACACTCATAAGGGTTTTCTCCCGTGTTAGTCCTCTGGTGATTCAATAGGTATGAATTTCGAATAAAACTTTTCCCACAAAACAGACACTCATATGGTTTTTCTCCTGTGTGAGTTCTCTGATGTATCACTAAGTTGAAATTCCGAGAAAAACCTTTTCCACAATCATGACACTTATATGGTTTCTCTCCCATGTGAGTCCACTGGTGTTTCACCAGGTTGGAATTCCGACTGAAACTTTTCCCACAATGACATTTATATGGTTTCTCTCCTGTGTGAGTCCTCTGGTGCTTCAACAGGTAAGAATTCTCTCTGAAACTTTTCCCACAGTCAGGACATTCAAAGGGTTTCTCTCCTGTGTGAGTCTTCTGGTGTTTCAACAGGTAGGAATTCTGACAGAAACTTTTCCCACAATCTGAACACTGATATGGTTTTTCTTCTGTGTGAGTTCTCTGGTGTAGCACCAGGTTGTAATTCCGAGAGAAACTTTTCCCACAATCACAACACTTATAAGGTTTCTCTCCTGTGTGAGTCCTTTGGTGTATCACCAGGTGAGAATTCCGAGTGAAACTTTTCCCACAATTAGTACATTCAAAGTGTTTCTCCCCAGTGTGAGTCCTCTTATGTCTCACTAGATTGGGGTGCATGCTAAATCTTTTGCTACATTGGGAGCACTAGTAGAACTTCTCTCCGGTATGGGTCATTGCATGAATCATGAGGAAGCTTTTCCGAGTCCAAACATTTGTACAGCTTTTCACAGGATGGATTATCTCGCACATAAGCAGCTGTGACCTGTAATCTGTGTTTTTCTCGCATTACGCAGTCTGTGCAGATTTTCCAACACTGATATGCTTGGACTCTTAAGGAGATCAAAAATATTTCTGATCTATTACTTGGAGGTACTTTGATTGAAGCCACTTTCCTTTCTCAATGGCATTAATTTATATCTGCCAGTTTTGGCTTCCAAGGAATACTTTTTCTTCTGATTTCCAAGTATTTCCAACTTTTTCTTTAATTGGAAATTATTTCCCTTGACTTCTCATGTAATAACCATACTGGTATGCAGTAGCATTTAGACTTATATACCACTTTATAGTCCTCTCTAAGTGGTTTACAGAGTCAGCCTATTGGCCCCAACAATCTGGGTCCTCATTTTACCCACCTTGGAAGGATGAAAGACTGAGTCAACCTTGAGCCTGGTGAGATTCGATCTGCCAAATTGCAGGCTGCCAGCAGAAATAGCTTGCAGTACTGCATTCTAACCACTGTGCCACTGCAGTTCTTGTTTCCTTCAGTTCCACATGTTGTAATGTTTCTTTGAGTTCCACATACTCTTTCAGCCAACTCAAAACTTAATTCTTGTTATTTTCTCTCTTGTCTCTCATCTGCTGAGGAAGGAGAAGTGTTTTTACACTTTCACAGGTAAGTGGAATAGATTTTGTTTATTTTGCATTTTAATCCTGCTTCTCATTCTCTGTTGTCCAGAGTGCTCTTCTTTGCATTCTCTTTGTCTGTAAGATTCAAACTAATACATTAATTTCACTATTGTTTAAAAAATGTCTGCAAGACATGTCAAAGCAGCAAACAAAACCCCATATATTGCCATGAAAACAACAATATTCTAGTTTAACCTCCAATTAGTTATGATTCACTTTGCAGATAGACTAACGAGATTCAAGTCAAATATTGACACAATTGTAAAATTCTCTTTTTGGGTTGGAGAGATCACACATATATGCACACAGAAATACACATGAAAATATGTATTTAAGAATGCAAAATATCCCAGAAATGTGTTTTCTCATTTTTTTAAAATCTAATTTTGAAAAGTGTGGACACTAAGAAATGAAATGGTTCCCAAATCCCAGGCAAGATTTAAAGCATCCATTTTACCCATGACACTGCTTGCTTGCCAGGAAAGCAACATGTCAATAAAATCACAAGGAATGAAGTGTAATATGAAATAGGAGCGAGATGGGTGGATATGAAATATTAAAAAATAAATAAATCTCCCAAATGTCAAACTCAGAACTGGAAGCTTCCTTGTAGGTCATCTAGCCCACCCCCAGCTCAAGCAAGAGACCCAATAGTATATAGGGTTAGAGCCTATATCATTTCAGACAAGTTGCTGTCCAGTCTTTTCTTAAAAACTTCCTTTGATGAAGCACCCACAACTTCTGAAGGCAAAGCTGTTCTGCTGGTTAATTGTTCTCACTGTTTTTCTTTTGTTTCTAACTTTGTTTTGAACTTGATTAGTTTGCAGCCATTGCGTCTTGTGTCGCTTTCTGGTGCTTTGAAAACAAACTGACCCTCTCCTCTTTGTGGCAGCCCTTCAAATACTGGAATACTGCTCTCATGTCCCCGCTAGTCCTTCTTTTCTTTAGACTGAGCCAAACCCAAATCCTGCAATCGTTCTTCAATATGTTTTAGTCCCAAGGCCTTTCAATTTCAGTGTCTCCCATTTTCCAGCAGAAAATTACAGGCAGCACATTTAAATTATACAGCGTAAGCGTGATAACATTTGGGGAGAGAAAAAACATGCAGCAGCATGCTCAGAACATGCAGAGGGATACAGTCAAGATCAAGGGAGGTACTAATACCACTCTATAAAGCCTTAGGAAGACCACACCTAGAGTACTGCCCCCCCCCCCAGTTTTGGTCACCACACTATAAAAAAGATGTTGAGACTCTGGAAAAAGTGCAAAGAAGAGCAACCAGCATGATTAGGGGACTGAAGAAAGGTTACAGGAATTGGGCCTGGCTAGTCTCGTGAAGAGAAGGCCCAGGGGAGACACGATATCAATCTTCCAATATTTGAGGGGCTGCCACAGAGAGGAATGGGGGTCAAGCTATTTTCCAAAGCACACAGAAGCCAGACAAGGAACAATGGATGGAAACTGAACAAGGAGAGATTCAACCTGGAAATCAGGAGAAACTTTCGGACAGGGAGAACAATCAACCAACGGAACAGCTTTGCCTTTGGAAGTTGCGGGAGCATCATCACTTGAGACTTTCAAGAAGAGATGGGACTCCCATCTGTCAGAAATGGTGTAGGCTCTCCTGCTTGGGCAGGGGGTTGGACTAGATGACCTACAAGGTCCCTTCCAACTCTGATTATCTGTTATCTGCTGACACGCAGCACGCATGTTTCAGCCTTGTTTGCTCCTCTGCTTTTACCCCGTGGAAAAAAACCAAAGAGGCCGACTTGTTCCAGGCTTCTCCTCCGACCTGCCTGAAAACTCACCTTCCAGCTGCTGCTTCTGCCCTGGGAACAGCGCGACCGCCGCCTTCCATCCTCCCACGGCTGGGCCGGAAGAGGAAGTTCCTCTCCTCGACATCCTTTCTCGCAAGACTCGATGGTTTCAATGCCTTTCAACTCAGCTGCTCTCCTTCCGTTGTGATCCCCGATCTCAGCCATCACCCGAAGCCGCGCCCAGATTGACGGTTTTCTCGGCGCTGGAGAGCCGTGTTTAGAGCTCCACCTAGTGACGTGAGGCTGAAAATACGCTCCTTGTCTCTTATCTGGCGTTTCTGAGATGTATTTATTTATTTTTTTAAATTAAGAGCCGTTCCCCGCTTTTAGCGACCACATTCCATAACTTTTCCATTGGACCATCTAGCCTGAGTCTGTCCTTTGGCGTCTCCCAGGGACCTCTACATCGTCACTTGCAACTGAGCCAGGAGCTCATTTTGCAGTAACTAAACCAAGAGACAGCATCCATGGGGGGAATCGAACAGAACACAACAGAACAGAATAGAATGGAATTCTTTATTGGCCAAGTGTGATTGGACACACGAGGAATTTGTCTTGGTGCAAATGCTGTCAGTGTGCATAAAAGAAAAGATACACTCACCAAGAGTCAAGAATCATAAGGTACAACACTCAATAATCGTCACGGTACAATAAGCAATCAAATTATACTAGGAAACAATCAGTAAAAATCATTAGGATATAAGTGACAAAGTTAGTCATACAAGTGGGAGGGATGGGTGATCAGGAGTGATGAGAATATTAATAGTAAACGTCTGAAACATTTATCAACCTGTCACAACTCCCTTAATAAACAAATCGTCTCACTACCGCAAGTCGGGAAAAACTCCTTGTGTCTGGTTGTTCTGGTGTGCAGTCTATAACGTTGTTTTGAGGGAAGGAGTTGAAACAGTTGACGTGAAGGATCCGGAAGTATTTTCTCAGCCCTCTTTTTGACTCGTGCAGTATGAACACAATGTGCCATCAGGCAACAAGAAAGGGCACCTCCTTTGGGGATCAGTGGAGAGTCTTCCAGCCAGTTCTTTGTCTTGGGGTGCAGGATAACTCCCCAAAACTATCTTTGTGACTGAGGGAAGCTTGAAGAGTGAAGCCTGACCCTACTTACCTTGACAAGATTAGCAGGTGCTGCATCCTAAAAGTTGCTAAAGGTCTTGTTTGTATGTGCAGCCTTAAAGGATTGCCAGCTTCATCCCTTTAATAGAATACAGGTAGTCCTTGACTTACAACAGTTCTTTTAGTGACTGTTACAACAGCACTGAAAAAAGCAAGTTATAACCAGTTTTCACACTTACAACTCTTGCAGCATCCCCATGGTCATATGATCAAAATTCAGTCACTTGGTAAGTAACTCATATTTATGACAGTTGCAGTATCCTGGGATCATGATCTTCTGAAAAGCAAAAATCAGATTTACTTAACAGCACTATGATTAATTTAACAACTGCAGTGATTCACTTAACTGTGATAAATGTTGTAAAATGGAGCAAAGTCAATATATGTTTGACACTAACAAGAGAAATTTTGAGCTCAATTGTTATTGTAAGTCTATGACTACCTGGAATGAAATAAGGCACAATACCCATTCACATTGCTTCGAAACATATTTAGATAGGAGATATTATTTTTCCATCTGCATTCTTGCAAGGGCTGAATTAGAGGGCAGAATTTCTTTGAGCTGCATTCCCAATTTCCAGAGGAGTTCAGATTCCAGCATTGAATGTAGCCAGGTAGTTTGGGAAAAAATTTTTGAGTGAGCTAGTTTGTAGAAAACTGATCTAAATTGTCCTGTGCTTTATTAGTCGGCTGTCAGTCACTGTCAAAATCACTCTAAATCCTCCAACTTTATTGCTGCTTTCCTGTGGTTCCCAAGGATTTCAGACATGGAAGCACCAGCTGGCCAGAGGCTTGAAGGGAACTATCTTCAGTCCCAGTCCGGGCTGTGCCTAAGATTTTAAGTCTGCTAAATGCTCTGTGCTTCTGTAATTTCCTTAGCATGGAAATCTCCATTAGGTCAAAGTGAATGAGACACATACACAATTGGGCTTAGAAAAAGAGAACTCATCAAGGGGCTGCCCATATTTGGTAAACAACACAAATACACTTTTCAAAGAAATGTTCGAAAGTGTTTTAAAAAGAATGGTAGCATGCATGTGCACACATATGGTAAATGTTTCTGCGTCTCATTTTTTAAGGTAAAAATTTAATAATCAAAACACAAAAACCATAGAAAATCAGCAATAAACAAGAAATTGGGGAAAAAAACAGATCATTTATGTGTTCCCTCCTTAAGTCATATACATTCCTGTTTGGAAATTTATAGAATCCCCTCAGCCAGAAGAAAACCCTTCTTAAAAATGGATCTGGCCCGAAGTCCATTCCTCAGAGAAATCCAGACCAACATTTCCCTTCCACATTGCTCACATCTCTGCAAAAAAAACAAAACAAAAATAGGGTTAGCTAAATACAGGATGGGGAAAGAGACTGAGGGAGAGAGAGGGTGGGTTTAACACTAGGTACATATGGAGATTAGGATTAGAGAAATGTAGAGGTTGGGAATAGAAAAAGGAGATCTAGTGATATAAGCCTTTTGAAAGTGTAGAGTAGACATAGACCAAATAGAAAACAAGGAACTTTAGATCTTATATGAGAAGCATTTGGGTGCAATTCCTCTCCCAGCCCTAGAAAGGAGCCAGCCAGGTCACCAACCTGCCCGTAGCTCTCACCAGCTGCTCTGCTTCCCTAGGACTTCTATCTCTTTCCATATCACAAACAAATGAGGTTCTTACCTAATGATCCACATGCTCCTGGAGTTGTAATGGCAACTGGAATGGCCAGGATTCCCATCACTAATTATGGTGCAAATTGTTACTGCAACCTGAGAACTACCCATATTTTCCAAGCTGAAGAGAGACCTGAGTGAGTCATTTCCCCCAACTGGGCAATTGGCATCCTGGCCAGCTATTATACCTCCAACAGCAGTTACTCATGCATAAGAAAATCACAAGGTTTCCCTCGCAGAGGAGTTCAAGGCATTGCTGCAAATTAAGATCTTTTGTAAGTGCAGCTGAAGAGGGCAATGAAAGGCTGGCAGCTGGGGATTTCAACTCACCCTCTGCTTGCAGCTCTGACTGTGCCACCCAGAGAAAGGGCTGTGAAGGAGAAAGGCACCTGGGCCCTTCTCAATCTGGCTTCAGGCCGGGGCACATCACCAAAACGGCATTGGTTGCAATTCTCAAGACTTTTGGAGGGTTTGGGATAGATGGGGCACAACCATTTTGGCCCTCCTAGACCTCTCATCGGGTTTCAATACCATTGACCATATCCTTCTTTATTATGGTGGTTCTACTTCTACCTCCATAGCCAGTTCAAGTCAGTGTGGATAGCAGAAGACCAGCTGCATCCTAAGCCTCCCACAATGTGGGCTACCCTGGGACCAGGGGTGGGAGTCTACCAGTTTGCACCTAGTTGCTAGAACTGGTTGTTAACATTCTAAGCAGTTCGGAGAACCGGTTGTTAGAATAAATTACTGGCCTAATCCTGTAAGGAAGGCAGGAAGGAAACATTCTGGTGTTGCTTTCAGAAACTGCCTCTCCGTTAACCCTTATTACATTCTTGGCAGGACTAGACCTCCTCTCTCAAGAAAGTCTCTGGAGATTTTTTCCCCTCCTTTGATGGTACTTTGCTTGTGTGGAGTGACCATTCAAAGTTACGACAACACTGGAAAAAGTGACTTATGACCATTTTTCACACTTAGGACTGTTGCAGCATCCCCAGTCATGAGAGTCTAGACGAGGAGATGCATGCCTCGATGTGATAATGAGTTGGCCACACCCAGTCAATAACATGACCACCAAGCCATGTCCACCCAGTCACATGACCACCAAGCCACGCCCACCAACTAAGCCACGTCTACAGAACCAGTTGTTAAACAATTTGAATCCTCCCCCTGCCTAGGACTCAAGCATTCGCTGCTTCTTTTCAACATCTATGTCAAACTGCTGGCAAGGGCCATCAATATTTATGAGATTATGTACAGGTAGTCCTTGACTTATGAAACTTGATTTAGTGATCATTTCCTAGAAGTGCCTTGTACTTGCAGAGCAAGTGTTAAATGTGGTGGCTTTGCATTTTGCAGTACGCGTCAGCAGCCAAAATAGCTAATACAGTTCTTGGTTGTATAAACAAGAGGCACAGAATCAAAATCACGTGAAGTATTGGTACCACTTTATAAAGCCTTGGTAAGACTGCATCCAGTTTGGGTCACAATAAAAAATAAAAAGTTGAGACTTTGGGAAAAAGTACAAGGAAGAATAAGTAAGATGACTAAAGACTTGAAGACTAAAACATATGAAGAACGGTTGCAGGATTTGGGTTTGGCTAGTGTAGAGAAAAGAAAGACTTGGGTGAACAAAATAGCAGTAATCCAGTATTTGAGAGGAGAGGGTCAACTTATTTTCCAAAGCATCAGAGGAGCAGGACAAAAAACAATGGATAGAAACTAATCAAAGAGAAACAACCTGGAATTAAGAAAAAACTTCCTAACAGTGAGGACAATTAACCAATAGAACAGTTTGCCTTTTAAGTTTAGACATTGTGGGTGCTTCACCACTGGAGAATTTTAAGAAGAGCCTGGAAAGCCACTAGTCTGAAATGATATAGGGGAGGGATTGCTAACCTTTTCCATGGTGCATGCCAAGTGTGCGTATGCGCTCACTCTCGTGTCTGCACCCATGATGCAATGTACAGGGCTCCCCCTGCGTGACTTCCCACAATGCCACATGCCTTTGCGCATGCACGCACATCCCCCATGCGCGTCTCTCCCAGTGCATGCACAGCAGATACCAAATAATCAGCTGGCTGGCGGGGGCACGCACACATGCGCAGTGGGGCTCTTCCAGGCCACCTCTCGCATACTGGCAGAAGTGGCCACTTCTGGCACGCATGCCATAAGTTTGCCATCACGGATATAGGGTCTTCTGCCTGAGCAGGAGGCTGGACTAGAAGACCTGCAAGGTGCCCTCCTGCTCTGTTCCGATGGATAGCATGTATGGGGTTTATTGGTTTCTGTATATGGCTCTGCATTTTGCCATTTGCATATTCTGTATTAGGGTTTTATTGCTGTAACTGCCTAGAGTCACCTTGTGTTGGGCTGCCATATACATTTTCTTCATTAAAAAAAAATGCACACGTGCATAGATATTTATATCCTGCCTTTATTATAAGTAGAAATAATACCATCCTTGTTAGGTAAACATGGGAATAAAAGAAAGTAAAATCCCAAGAGACCAGTGACAGATCTGTCCCATACTGTTGCTAAGAAAACATGTCCATACAATCTCAAGGAATCAATCATAAATTGAAGGAGACTTTTTACAACCAGCAGAAAATTGTGGATACCAAATTTAAAGCTAACACAGGTGGAATAAAATCTGGGGTGTGAAGGAATATATAGCAGCCTAATTTCTTCTCTACTTTTAAACTGTGGAAGAAACCAGGCAGCTCAACTTGCTCCTGGTTTCTCCTCCGACCTGATCTCAATCCACCTTCTAGCTGCTGCTTCAGCCCTGGGAAGAGCCACCCCCTCGCCATCTGATAGCACTTAAGAAGTGAGCCTTTTCCATTGCAGATCCTGCCCTGAGACATCCTTCCCTCTGAAATTTGGCAGGCCTTTA
Organism: Laticauda laticaudata; assembly: GCA_004320025.1. Lineage (NCBI taxonomy): Eukaryota > Metazoa > Chordata > Lepidosauria > Squamata > Elapidae > Laticauda > Laticauda laticaudata. The sequence goes on from BHFT01019889.1 coordinate 15,928, forward strand.
TCCTTCTAGTCTTCCACGAAGCAAAAGGAAGATCTAGCTGTTTCCTTAAGTACTGGGATAAGAAGACATGCCTACTCATCAGAAATTTGATTTGGAACCAGAAGTTTGCTTATATTTGTTAACTTTATATGCCGCTAACCCTGTAGCGATTTTGAGCAGGGGGTTGGACTAGATGACAAAGCCTCTTCCAACTTTCTTATTCTATTCGATTCTTCCCTCATGTTTCCTAAAGAGAATCATGCAAGTAATTAAATGTTTAATTATTCAGCTGGGTTTCAAATGACAGACAACACACAAAGATTCTTCGACACACATCAAATGATGTTTCGTGTGGAATTTCTTCCACACAAGGGAGGAGCTTTGTGTGAAACACTGTTTGCAATCTAGCTATTTGAATGGTTACTCCCCTATGTGTAACCTTACATGATTTATAAGGTTAGACTTACTACTGAAATCTTTCCCACAATCCGGACATTCATACGGTTTCTCTCCTGTGTGAGTCCTTTGATGTATCACCAAATGGGAATTCCAAGTAAAACTTTTCCCACATTCAAGACACTCATATGGTTTCTCTTCTGCATGAGTCCTCTGGTGTTTCACCAAGTAGGAATTATGACAGAATTTTTTCCCACAATCGGGACACTGATATGGTTTTTCTCCTGTGTGAGTTTTCTGATGTATCACCAGGTAGGAATTCTGACTGAAACTTTTCCCACAATCACGACACTGATATGGTTTTTCTCCTGTGTGAGTTTTCTGATGTATCACCAGGTTGGAATTCTGACTGAAATTTTTCCCACAATACAAACACTCATATGGTTTTTCTCCTGTGTGAATTCTCTGGTGTCTCAAGAGCTTGGAATTTTGAGTGAAACTTTTTCCACAATCTGGACACTCATACAGTCTATCTCCTCTGTGAGTCTTCTGGTGCTTCACTAGTTGAGACTTGCAACTGAAACTTTCCCCACATTCTGGACACTCGTACACTTTTTCTTCTGTGTGAGTCCTCTGGTGTTTCACCAGGAAGGAATTTTGACTGAAATTTTTTCCACAATCATGACATTTATATGGTTTCTCTCCTGTGTGAGTCCTCTGGTGTTTTACCAGGTAAGAATTCTGACTGAAACTTTTCCCACAATGACATTTATATGGTTTTGCTCCTGTGTGAGTCCTCTGATGTTTCACCATGTCAGAATTGCTACTGAAACCTTTCCCACAATTTGAACACTCATATGGTTTCTCATATGTGTGAGTCCTCTGGTGTATCACCAGATCAGAATTCTGATTGAAACTTTTCCCACAAGTTGGACACTTATATGGTTTCTCTCCTGTGTGAATCCTGTGATGTCGCACAAGATGGAAATTTTGAATGAATCTTTTCCCACACTGCAGACACTCATATGGTTTTTCACCCGTGTGAATCCTTTGGTGTATCACCAGGTCAGAATTCCCCTTGAAACCTTTCCCACAATCTGAACACTCATATGGTTTCTCTCCCGTGTGTATCCTTTGGTGTTTCACCAGGTCAGATTTCCGAGAGAAATCTTTCCCACAATCAGGACACTCATATGGTTTCTCTCCTGTATGGGTTCTGTGATGTTCTACCAGGAGAGAATTCCAACTGAAACTTTTCCCACAATCTTGGCACTCATATGGTTTCTCTCCTTTGTGAGTCCTCTTGTGTATCAGCAGGATGGAATTCTCACTGAACATTTTCCCACAATCCAGACACGCATATGTTTTCTCTCTCTGGTATATAACCAGGTCAGAATTCCAAGTAAAACTTTTCACACAATCAGGACATTGAAAGATTTTCTCCCCACTGTGAATCCTGTTGTGTCTTGCCAGATTAGTTTGCATGCTAAACCTTTTGCCACATTGGGAGCATTGGTCGAGCTGTTCCTCCTGCCCAGGCTGTTCTATGAGTCGTGGGAATCCTATTCTGAGTAAAGCTTTTAGTGCATTCTAAGCATTTGTAAGGGTTTCCAAGGGATGGATCCTCCTGTGAATAATTTAATTGTGATCTGCAAGCTGTATTTTTCCCACAACAGGCTGTATTTGGGGGTTTTACATTTTTGGGTGCAAAAAATATTTCTGATCCCTTATTTGGTGGTGCTTTGATTCAAGAAACCCTTTCCTTCTTTTCATCAATGCCCTTGGCTATCCAAGAGATCTTTTCCTTCCCAGTGATGTCCAGCTATTTCATAATTTTTCTGAATTTGGTAATTGTATCTTTTTACATTTTCATGCAATATTTTCTTAAGTTCCATATAATCTATTTTTCCACCAGAAAACTTTGTTCCTATCATTCTCTCCCTTGTCTCCCTCCATTTGCTCAGGAAAAAGGAATTTCAACACTCTCTGGAAGAAATGGAAAATATTTTGATTTATGGTTTTTTTTTTGGCATTTTCATGCTGATTCTCATTCTCTGTTGTCCAGAGTGCTCTTCTTGGCATCCCCTTTTTCTATAAGATTCATATTAATGCATTAGTTTCACTATTGTTTAAATAATGGATGCAGAACCTGCAAAAACAGCAAAAAAAGAAATCCATATATTATTATGAAAAAGCAAAAAGATCCAAATGCTACTTTAACCTCTAATATTCATTATGATTCATTAGGCACATAGAAGAGGAGCAAAATCCAAGTTCAAATATCCACTCAAATTTCCAATCATGGAATCCTCCTGTTGGGTAAATTAGAAATTATCATTGTAAAATTTCTTTTTACAAATTAGCTGAAAACACTGAGGCATTTATCCATGCAAACAGATAAATGCACACCGATCAATTTATCTTTGTAGAAAATTATGTCGGTCTTCAAAATGTTTCAGAAGTGGATTCACTTTCGTTTGATCTAATTTTAGAAAGGTGAGGACACGAACACAAGAAATGGTATCCAAATCCGATGCAAGATTTAAAGCATCCAATTTTGCCCATGGAACTCCTCGCATGCCAGGAAAGCAACATGCTAGGAATGAAATGTTACAGGAAGGGCGAGGGAGATAGAAACCTGAAATAAAGACTTTTTAAATGTCCCCAATCTCCCAGCAGTAAAACACAGGGAGCAATTTTAAATCATGCAGCAAAAGGATAATAAAATCCGGGGAGGGGAAGAATGTGAAGCAGAAGCCGACACGTTTCAGCCTTCTCTGCTTCCAGGCCGTGGAGGAGCCCAAAGGGCCCGACTTGCTCCCGGCTTCTCCTCCGACCTGCCCTCCACTCACCTCTCCCAGGAGTCGCTTCGGCTCTCCGAGCAGCACAACAGGAACCGCCGACGCCACCATCCTCCCGTGGCTGAGCCGGAAGAGGAAGTTCCTCTGTCCTCCACATCCACTCTAGCAGCCCAATCCTCTATCGTTTCAAGTCGTTCCGTCTCTACCTCTATAGCCCTCCAGTAGACTAGCAAAAGCGCCGCTGTACTATATTCATTGCCTGTCGCTGTAATATTGAGGCTTGACCCGACTTAGGTTTAAGTGCAGCGCCCTTAAAGTTCATGATGTTTTTGTTTCTGTGTGGCTCTAAATGGGCATAATGGTTGGAAACTGAACAGAGAGAGATTCGATCTGGAAATAAGGAGAAATTTTCTGGCAATGGAAACAATCAATCAATGGAACCGCTTGCCCTCAAAAGTTGTGGGAGCTTCATCACTTGAGACTTTCAAGAAGAGATTGGACTGCCATTTGTCAGAAATGGTGTAGGGTCTCCTGCTTGGGCGGGGGGTTGGATTAGATGACCTACAAGGTCCCTTCCAACTCTTAAATCTGTAAGGTTGGGAACCGGAAAGAATCCACTGGCATTGCCTCTGAGCCCCATTTTGATAGGAGGTAGATGTGATCTTCCTGTCTGCATAATTGGGGAGTCTAAATCCTGCTGGAAGGCAGAATTGCTCAGAGTGGCCTTCACAATTCCCAGCCTTATTACCTTTCAACCTCTTTTATTCCAAAGCAGCTTGAGCAAAATACTTGGAGGAAACCAGTTGGCAGAAAGCCGGTCTAAAGATTCCTGCCCTGCCTGCTGTGATTAAAATCAAAAAGTGCTTCAAGAAAACATTAGCTTTTAAGGGTGCACATCTTTATGAACCATATTACTGTCACATTTTTATTGTCATTTCTTCCCCATGAAAGATTTGTTTGAATTTCAGTTGAATTTGTATAGCTCATACATTATATGAAAGGTGGACAAATTTCCTGGGCAATTTATATTGGTCTCATTTGTTTTACATCTCAAAACCCTGGCATTTTACCAGGAGTGTGGAAGATGTTCTAGATCCAATATATATCTGGACATGTTGGGGACAAGATTATACAGGGGAAAATATGTGCATCTAAAGAAATACAAATGCACACACCTCCAAATATACATGTGTAGAAATCCATTTGTATTTTAGCCTGAAAAATGTCCCAAAATTGTTACCGTCCAATGGTCTGCATTACTTTCTGAGATTTGGAGCCTTTAAATGACAAAATGATGCTTAAAACTTCAGCAAGATTTGAACCAACAGTTTTGCCCATGGATGTCCTGAGCTGCAAATAAAGGCAGAAAATACTGCCCACAACCCCTGTGGTGGCATCCCGGTTCAAGTAGTCCTCACTTACTGATCACATTTGGGATTGGCACCTGTGTTACTAAGAAGCCCGATTACTAAGCATGATGTCACATGACAGTGCCAATTTATATCTGCTCCAGTGCAGTTAAGCAAATCACTGTGGGTTGTTAAAGACACTTTCATGTGACTGTGACTGGAAGCTTCTTGACAACATCCCCTTGTCAGAAGCTGAGAAGGTCACAAATGGGATCATAAAGGGCACTGATTGGCAGCACCCAAATTGGTGCAACTCCTTTTCCTGCACCTTCAGAACCACAGGAAGTGCTGAAATGAGGTCACTGAAAAAGTTCCACAATGGCCACAAATCTACAGACCATATGTCTGCTTAGTGCCATAGTGTTGTGGTTAGCCAGCAGCAGGTATGGACAGCTGAGGAGACTGAGGACTCAGATGAGGGGTCAGGACCACTGGTGAGTACACTGCTGCCTTCAGAGATTATGGGGGCTGGCATCAGCGATGAGGAGGTTCCCAAGGAGCCTGTGCCAATACCCCTGTGTTTTAGTTCCCTTATACCAGAGAAAGGCATGCCATCCCACATGTGGACTTATATATGTTGGCCTGCTATATACATTTTCCCCCTAAGCAAATATACATAGTTTATATTCCCCTTTATTATATATAGAAATAACTCAAGGAAGCAAACGTACTTTCTATAAACCAAGCTCACTTTCTCTCGCTCAGTAAAGCAGTTTCCCTCGACTCTGTAAAAGAGAACTACCGACCTGGCCAGAGGAAAGAAGGCCAGATCAGATTAGGGGTGTGTAAGCTAAAACATTTGAAGAACGGTTGCAGGAACTAGGCATGGCTAGTCTAGCGAAGAAAAAGACCAGTGGTGACATGATAACAGTCTTCCAATATTTG
>BHFT01019889.1:21416-53884 GCA_004320025.1 Laticauda laticaudata
GGGGGGGGGGGGGGAACCTATTTTCCAAAGCACCCAGAAGCCAGACAAGAAGGAATGGATAGAAACTGATCAAGGAAAGATGCAAACTAGAAATAAGGAGAAATTTTCTGACAGTGAGAACAACCAATGGAACAGCTTTGCCCTCAGGAGTTGTGGTTGCTTCAACACCGGATGCTTTCAAGAAGAGACTCGACTGCCACATGTCAAAAATGATATAGGGCAGTAATGGCAAACTTTTTGAAGACTGAGTGCCCAAATTGCAACCCAAAACCCACTTGTTTATTGCGAAATGCCAACACGGCCATTTAATCTGAACACTGAAGTTTTGCTGTCTAAAATAATGATAAACAAGGCAGAGATCAGCTAATCGTTCTAAGAAAAATGTGATAAATGCACTTTTATGCCCCTTAATTTTTTTTCTGTGTTTGAAATATTACGTTTGGCAACAATAAAAAAAAACTTTTGTGGTATCATTTCCTTTTCCCTCCCTCTTTCCCCCCTTTCCATCTCTGTCTCTTTCCCCTTCTCTTTCCCTGCCTCGCTAAATTTCACTGTGCTGGCGCAAGGTACTGCGAGAGCAGCAGGCAGGCCATGGAGGCAGCAACAGCAAATGTACTGTGACGAAGGCAGAAAGCTCTTTCCCGCAAAGACAAGTCAGGAGGGCTTTGCTCCCGCACTAAGGTTCCAGCCATCACCAACACTGTGACAGGGCAACGGCTCTTTCATTCCTCTACGACAGGGAGCCGCAGCAGAGGGATGAAAGAGCCACATGCAGCTCTGGAGCCGCGGGTTGCCAATACCCAAGCCGACCATTTCTTTGCCTGCCAGATTTACAGCTCTGTCATGTTTTTCTGTCACTTTTCTCGCCATAGTGTGCAGGGAAACAAAAGTTTGTGGGACTAAAAAAAAAAAAAGTTCACTCAATTCCAACTTTGCGATATCTATTTCTTTGATGATAAGTTGGAATAGATTGAGTGAACTTTTTTTTTAATCCCTCCAAACGAAGGGCAGGCCTTTATCCTCCTGAAGTTTGGCAGGCCTTTATCCTTCTGATCTTCTGTAAAGGAAGAAAGCTCTAGCTCTCCCCTTAAGCACTGGGATAAGAAGAGATGAGCACATATCAGAAGATTGATCTGGAACCAGGTTTTTGTTTTAATACATTTAGTTTTAACATGGTCTTTAACTTATTGATCAGGAGCTGGCCAAAGTTTGCCAGAAAATGAGTGGCTGCCTATCTTAAAGAAATCAGAGGAAAAAGTAATGAATCTGAAAAATGGCCCCACTGAGGCTGCTCATCTGCAAGTTGTTTGAGGCACTGAAGTTCTAGGCATTTCTTTAATTATCAAATTTATATGCTGCTAATCCTGCGGTTAAATTCTCCAATTTAAGTCCTTGCAAGGAGAAAGGATTTGGAGAAGGAATGGTAGTGGGCATGAATGTAGTTAATAAGGCCAGGAGACCTGGTTAACCTCTAATGTGAACAAAAGCAAGAATCAAAAGCAAGACTCACCCAGATCATCCAAATGCCATCAACCATGCTAGAGGTGCCCTTTATTTGCAGAGCAAGTACATATTAAATGTGAAAGCTTTGCATTTTGCTATTTGCAATATATGGGGTTATTGGTTTCCATATCAAGGTTTAATTGCTAACAATCATGTGAGTTGGGCTGCCATATACATTTTCTTACTAAATAAAAATACATACATACCTGTTCTGTCTCACCTTTTCCTCTTTCCCAAAAGATGAAAGAATACAAAATCACATAAACATAGGCAGGCAAGCTGGCTCGAACTTCACAGAGTTAATTCTTTGGAACTGATTATATTCTTGGCATTCCACCATGTCCTGCCTGCCAAGTCGGAACTGATAACAAATAAAGTTTTACTCACAGAAAATCACAAGGCAGTCCACAAAAATATTCATTCACAAAGAAAATCTGAAGTAAGGTTAAACTTTGTCCCGTACAAAGTTTCAGGAGAAAACACACCCACTTTTATCCTGTGGGGTGTGGCTCAATGACTCAGCTCACTCTCTGACCCTCCCACGCCTCCTACGCTGCTGCTCATGTTTCTCCCTACGATGCTAACTCTTCCTCTTTACTCCCTGTCACGGGCTGCTCTAATATGCCTTCCTCCTGATTAATCTCAGGCTGTTCCTCTCGGTTGAACCTGAGGCATTATCAGGGAGGAAGGTCCTGGGGAGGAAGGCATTCCCAGTTCTTCCTCCTCATCTTCCAGGTCCTCTTCCTCTGACAGCATAGGCTCGGGAATCAGAACCACAACACATACCTACATGTTTACATCCCCCTTTATTTTATATAGAAAAAACTCAGGGTGGCAAGCATACATAATACAGATCCACGCTCGCTTTCTCTTACCCAGCAAAGCAGTCCGCCTCAACTCCGTAAAACTGAACTACTGAACTGGGCCAGAGAAAGGAAGCTCAGATCAGATTAAAGGCCTGCAGGCTAAAACATACAAAGACCTGTTGCAAGAACTGGGCATGGCTAGTCTAATGAAAAGAAGGACCAGCAGTAAAATGATAGCACTGTTCCAACATCTTAAAGGCTGTCAGAGAAGGGGACAAGCTATTTCCCACAGCACCAGAAGGCCAGACAAGGAACAATGGACAAAAACTGATAAAGAAGAGAATCAACCTAGAACTAATGAGAAATTTTCTGACAGTGACAACAATCAACCAAAGCTTCAGTAGTTGTGGTTGCTCCATCACTGGAGTATTTTAAAGAAGAGACTGGATAGCCACTTGTCAAAAATGGAATAGGGCCTGCTGATTGAATAGAGGGTTGGACTACTAGATATCAAGTTTCTTCGAACTTTGTTATTCTATTCTATTCTATCCCTTATTTGATACTAAAACATGTTTCACTAAAAAGAATACTAGAAATTAAATGGTTAATTACTCAGCTGTGTTTTCCAATCAAGAGTCAAGAAACAAAATACAAGATTCCTCTACACACATCAGATTTTGCCTCATGTGGAATTTCTTGTGTGTGAAAAGAGAGGAATCATGTGTGAAAAACTGTCTGCAATCTGGGTGTTTGAATGGTTACTCGCCTATGTGTAACCTTACATGATTTATAAGACCAGACCTACTACTGAAATCTTTCCCACAATCTGGACATTCATAGGGTCTCTCTCCAGTGTGAGTCCTCCAGTGTATCACTGGAATTCCGACTGAAACTTTTCCCACATTCGAGACATTCATAAGGTTTTTCTCCTGTATGAGTCCTCCGGTGTATCACCAAGTAGGAATTTTGAATAAAACTTTTCCCACACTCCAGACACTCATATGGGTTTTCTCCTGTGTGAGTCCTCCGGTGTTTCACCAGGTAGGAATTCTGACTGAAACTTTTACCACAATCTGGACACTCGTATGGTTTTTCTCCTGTGTGAGTTCTCTCATGTATCACCAGGTTGGAATTCTGATTGAAACTTTTCCCACAATACAGACACTCATATGGTTTTTCTCCTGTGTGAGTTCTCTGGTGTCTCACCAGCTTGGAATTCTGACGGAAGCTTTTCCCACACTCCAGACACTCATATAGTCTCTGTTTTCTGTGAGTGTTCCGGTGCTTCAGCAGTTCAGATTTGCAAATGAAACTTCCCTGACATTCTGGATACATGTACAGTTTCTCTGCTATGTGAGTCTTCTGGTGTATTACCAGGTGGAAATTCCAACTGAATCTTTTCCCACAATCCAGGCAATCATACGGTTTTTTTCCTGTGTGAGTATTCTGGTGTTGCACCAGGTTGGAAGTCTGACTGAAACTTTTTCCACAATCAGGACACTCACATGATTTCTCTCTCCTGTGAGTCTTCTGGTGAATAAGCAAGTTGGAATTTCGAATGAAACTTTTCCCACAATCCAGACATTGATATCGTTTGTCCCCTGTGTGTATTCTCTGGTGTACTACCAGGTGAGAATTCCGATGAAAAATTTTCCCACAATCTACACATGTACATGGTTTCTCTCCCTTGTAAGTCCTCTGGTGTTTCACCAGATAAGAATTCTGACTGAAACTTTTTCCACAGTCAAGACATTCATAGGGTTTCTCTCCAGTGTGAGTCCTCTGATGTTTCACCAGATCGGAATTACAACTGAAACCTTTCTGACAATCTGAACACTCATGTTGTTTCTTTCCTGTGTGAGACATCTGATGTTTCACAAGGTAGGGTTTCTGACTAAAGCATTTCCCACAATCATGACATTTATATGGTTTTGCTCCTGTGTGAGTCCTCTGATGTTTCACTAAATCAGAATTGCAACTGAAACCTTTCCCACAATGTAGGCACCCATACGGTTTCTCTCCTGTGTGTGTCCTCTGATGTATCACCAGGTAGGAATTCTGACTGAAACTTTTCCCACAATCTGGACACTTATATGGTTTCTCTCCTGTGTGAGTCCTCTGATGTTTAACCAGGTCATAACTGCAAGTGAAATATTTCCCACAATCAGGACACTCATACGGTTTCACTCTTGTATGTGTCCTCTGGTGTTTCACCAGATAGGAATTCTGACTAAAACTTTCTTGACAATCACGGCATTTATATGGTTTCTCTCCTGTATGAATCCTCTGATGTTTAACTAGGTCACATTTCCAAGAGAAATCTTTCCCACAATCAGGACACTCATATGGTTTCTCTCCTGTGTGAGTTCTGCTATGCTCCACCAGGTGGGAATTCCAACTGAAATCTTTTCCACAATCTGGGCACTCATATGGTTTCTTTCCTGTGTGAGTCCTCTTGTGTCTCACCATTCTAGTATGCATGCTAAACCTTTTGTCAAATTGGTGGAGTTTCTCTCTAGTAAAGGTTTTGCTACACTCTAAACATTTGTATTGTTTTTCACTGGATGGTTCATCTCGTGCATAATCACCTGTGGTTTACAACTTCGATTTTTCCCATTCTTGGCAGTCTTGAGTAGGCCAAAAATGTTTCTTACTTGGAGGTTCTTTGCTTCAAGCCACTCTTCTTCATCAATAATTTATGCCTGCCCATTTGGCTACCCAAGCGACCTTTTCCTTCCCATTCACTCCCAGTTATTTGCACTTATTTATTTGGATATTATCACCCTGGAATTATCATGTAATGTTTCCTTGAGCAACATATTATTCTTTTCCAGGTCAAAACTTTGTTCTTATTATTCTCTCCTTTGTCTCTTGTCTGATGAGGAAGGAGAAGAGTTTTTATACTTTCTGGAGGAAATGGAAAATATTTTGACTGATGTTTATTTTTTTTAATTTTCATGCTGCTTCTCATTCTCCGCTGTCCAAAGTGCTCTTCTTGGCATCCTCTTTATCTGTAAGATTCATATTAATGGGTTAGTTTCATTATTGTTTTAAAAATGGCTGCAGGACATGTGAAAGCAGCAAGGAAAACCCATATATTATTATGAAAACAATAGTTCTCTAGTTTAAATTCTAACATTAATTATGATTCAGTTAGAATATGGAAGATGAGCAAAATTAAAGTTCAAATATTGATTCAATCATAAAATTCTCTTTTTGGCTTGGATAAAGGGAAAGGTTCCCCTCACAAATACGAGCTAGTCATTCCTGACTCTAGGGGGTGGTGCTCATCTCTGTAACAAAGCCGAAGAGGCAACGCTGTCCGTAGACGTCTCCGTGGTCATGTGGCCGCCATGATTAAATGCCAAAGGCGCACGGAACACTGTTACTTTCCCACCAAAGGTGGTCCCTATTTTTCTATTTGCATTTTTTACATGTGTTCAAATTGTTAGGTTGGCAGAAGCTGGGACAAGTAACGGGAACTCACCCCATTACAGGGCACTAGGGATTTGAACTGCTGAACTCCAACCTTTTGATCAACAAACTCAGTGTCTTAGCCAGAGTCACCGTATCCCGTTGGCTTGGATAGATCACACATATTTATATACGTATACCCACAAAAAAGACACCTAAGAATTTATGTATTTGTGTGCATATGTGTGCTTTTATCAATCAGAATAGGTATTCTGGCCCAACGGCCTGCTCATGCAGGAGACCCTATACCAATGGTGGCTAACCTTTTTGGGCTCCTGTGCCAAAAATTGTGTGTGCATTTGTGCCAACCAGAAGGCAATGCGTGCCCCCCACGCCCCCTGCGAATGTGCACACAATCTCCCCTGCTGCCCACCCTTACCTGCATTGAGCCTCCCAGCTGATTTTTGGCCCTTTTGAGGTCCTTTTCAGCCTCCCAGAGGCTTGAAGGAAGCCCCAGCAGCCTTTACAGGCTGAAAAATGGTCCCGCTCATCATTTCCGGAAATACAGGAAGTGATAAAATGGGCCTATTTTTCAGCCTGCAAAGGCTGCAGAGGCTTCCTTCCCTCAAAGCCTCTGGGAGGCCAAAAATCAGCTGTGAGGTGTGCGCATACACAGTGAGGTAAGTTTGCCTGGGGCTGGTGTGCCCGCATAAATGTGCCACGGCATGCCGTAAGTTCGCCGTCACGGCCCAACACCATTTCAGACATGGAGCTGTCCCGTCTCTTCTTCAAAACCTCCAGCGATGAAGCAGCCACAACTTCTGAAGGTAAAGCTGTTCCACTGGTATATTGTCGTCACTGTTGGGAAGTTTCTCCTTAATGCTAAGTTGTTTCTCTCCTTCACGACTTTCCCTCCATCGCTTCTCGTCTCAAGAGTCTGGTGCTTTGCAAAACAAGATGACCCCCCCTCCTCTTTGGGGCAGCCTCCCAAATACTGGGACACTGCTATCAGTCCTTCTTATCTCTAGCCTAGCCAGACCCAAATCCTGCAACTGTTGTTCATGTTTTAATCTCCAGGCCTTTTTATCTTAGTCTCTCCCATTTCCAAGCAGCATTTTTAAATCATGCAGCATGGATGTTAACAGCATTGGGGGCCAGAAAGACTACGCAGCAGCAGCAGCAGCCCACATGTTTCAGCCTTCTCCCTTCCCTGCTTCCCCGCCGTGGAGGAACCCAAAGGGCCCGACTGGTTCCCGGCTTCTCCTCCGACCCGCCCTCACCCTCACCTCCCAGGAGCCGCCGCTTCGACCCCCTTGAAAACAGCACAGGAAGCCCCGCCGACGCCATCCTCCTCCCGTGTCTCAGCCGGAAGAAGATCTTCCTTTGTCCCTCTCCTCGACGGCCTTTCTAGCAATACTTGATGGTTTTAACCCCCGTTTCAACCCCCGCCGCTCTCCCTCGGTTTGGGCCACCAGCCAGCAAGGCCACCAGCGAGGCGGAATTCTCGGGTCTGGTGTTGTGTTACAGCTCCCCCTACTGACGCGAAGGTGAAATTACGCTCGCTCTCTGTGGCTGGCGTTTCTGAGCCTTTTTCTCTGAACCAAGTGCCGTTTTGCAACCACACCCAGAACTTTTCTCCAGGGCCATCTCGGCCTAGTCTGTCCAATCGGGTCTCGCAGGGAAGCCCTCATTGTCACTCCAACGGCGTCTAGACACAAGAGGAGTTTTTTCCCCAAACGCCCATCACTCTGCTAAAAAAAACCCATTCCCTAAACACTCTCCAACTCTTTACTATGTCTGCATTACTATGACTATTACTCCCATCCTTCCTTTCACTCATCTCCTCCCACTTATGATTGTAACCTTATTGCTTGTATCCTCATGATTTACACTGACTGTTTCCTAGTATGATTTGGTTGCTTATTGTACCCTATGATGGTGATTTAAGCGTTGTACCTTACGATTCTTGATGAATGCATCTTTTATGTACACTGAGAGCATTTGCACCAAGACAAAATTCCTTGTGTGTCCAATCACACTTGGCCAATAAAGAATTCTATCTATCTACCTACCTAGCTACCTACCTAAACGCAATGTGCCATCAGGCAACAAGAAAGCGCATCGACCTTGGAGGGTAAGCAAAGACTCTTCCAGCCAGTTCTTCATCTTGGGGGTGCAGGATAACTCCCTGAAACTATCTTTGCAACTGACAGAAGCTTGAGGAGCGATGCTTAACCTTTCTTACCTTCACAAGATTAGCCAGGTGCTGCATCATAAAAGTTGAAAAAAGTCTTATTTGTATGTGCAGCCTTAAACGATTGCCACCTTCATATCCCTTTTAACAGAATGAAATACAGGACAAAACCTTGAAGCTCCCACACACATTGCTTCCAAACACATCTAGACAGGAGACATTATTTTTCCATCTGCTTTCTTGCAGGGTCTGAATTTCACGAGAGGCCAGAATTTCTGTGAGCTGCCTTCCCAGTTTCCAGAGAAGTTAACAATCTACCATTGAATATTCCAAGGCAGCATGGGCAAAACATTTGGAGGGTGCTGGTTTGTAGAAAGCTGATCTAAAAAGTCTTGTGCTTCAATAGTTGGCTCTCAATTCCTCTTCCAGGCCCAGAAAGGAGCAGGCCTGGAAGCCTCCCACTTCCCCATAGCTTTCACTTGCTGGCCTGGAACTCCCACCTCTTGCCACGTAACAATCAGAAGAGGCCCTCACTTAATGACCCACAGGGTCCTGGAGTTGCAATGGCATCGGAAATGTCAGGCTTGTCCTCAGTAAGCAAAGTGGTTTAACATCTACATGAAATTGCTAGGGGAGGTCATCCATCCTGTGATGTCCAATTAAGTACAGCTAGCTCTCGATTACAACACTTCATTTACTGACCATTTGAAGTTTCAATGGCATTGAAAAAAGTGACATGACCATTTTTCACACTTAAAAGACCACTGCAGCATGCCCATGGTCATATGTTCCAAATTGATGCTTGGCAAGTGGGAGGCCTTGCACACAGGTCACCCATGTCTTGGTCACCTCCTATTTGAATCCTTGCATAGGGCCATTCAAAAACTTCAACTGGTCCAGAATGTAGCTTTGCACACATTTATGGAAGTCCCTAAGACTGCCCATGTAACACCTTTGTTGTGCAAGCTACACTGGATTAGTTTCTCTACAAGTGTAACTGAAGATACTGACCATCAACTTTAAAGTTATTTCTTTATTATGCACTTAGAATTATATACCACCCACAAGTGCTTTATAGCTCTTTCGGTTTATTGTTCCCAACAATTCAGCTCATTATACCAATCTCAGAGAGATGGAAGACTGAGTCAACCTTGAACCTCATCAGGATCAAATTCCAGGCTGTGGGCAGATTCAGCCAGCAAAACTGAATTCTAACCACTGAGTCACCAGGGCATCTGTCATAATTATTGTTATTTTTGCATCCATCCATCCATCCGTCCATCCACCAGGTGAGATAAGATGGGCACGAACCTAGCCCCTTTCTCTAAATATTTGTACTGAATTTTTAGTCCATTGCTGACCCTGCATCAGCTTAATTTAGAAGCAGGTGGTTTTTTATTCATTTAATTTATATGCCGCTAATCCTGAGATGAACTTCTCCAACTTAATGCTTGTGAGTTCCAAGCAAGAATGGCACCAGTCACGAAAATAATTAGAAAGGCCAAGAGGCCGAATTAACTTATAAATTGAACAAAAGCAAAAATCATGATTTTGGGATTCCCAGACCATTAAATTGCTATCAACCTTGCGAGATATGCCCTGTAGGTACAAGGAAAGTACATATGAAGCTTTGCATTTTGCCAATTGCTATATATGGGGTTTATTGGTTTCTGTATTAAGTTTTTATTGCTCGAAACTGTGAGAGTTGGGCAGCAAAATACATTTTCTTCCTAAGTACAAATAAATGCATACAAACATACAAAGTTTACATTCCCCTTTATATTATATATAGAAATAACTCAAGGCAGCAAGCATACTTTCTAGAGATCCATGCTCACTTTCTCTCACCCAGCAAAGGAGTTCCCCTCGATTCTGTAAAACTGAACAACTGCACTGGGCTATAGAAAGGAAGCTCAGATTAGATTAGAAGCCTGCAGGCTAAAACATATGAAAAATGGTTGCATCGTGAAGAACCAGCAGTGACATGATAACAGTCTTCTAATATTTGAGGGGCTGTCACAGACAGGATGGGAGCAACCTATTTTCTAAAGCACTTGAAGGTCAGACAAGGAAGAGTGGATAGAAACTGATCAAGGAAAGATTAAAACTAAATCTAAGAACACATTTTCTGACACCAAGATCAGCCAACCAATGGAACAGCTTTGCCTTCAGTAGTTATGGATGCTTTCAAGAAAAGACTCAGCTGGCATGCGTCAGAAATAGTATAAGGTCAATTTCTTGACCAATGGGTTGAGCTAGATGACATACAAAGTCCCTTTCAACTTTATTATTCTATTCTGTTCTAGTC
Organism: Laticauda laticaudata; assembly: GCA_004320025.1. Lineage (NCBI taxonomy): Eukaryota > Metazoa > Chordata > Lepidosauria > Squamata > Elapidae > Laticauda > Laticauda laticaudata. Next base: position 31,642 of record BHFT01019889.1, read on the forward strand.
TATTCGTCACTCATTTGACACTAAGACAAGTTTCACTAAAAAGAAACATGCAAGTAATTAAATGTTGTTCAACTGGGCTTCCAATGAGAGACAAAAAATGAAATTCAATATTCCTCTACACACATCAAATTTTACCTCAGGTAGAATTTCTTGTGTGTGGTAAGGGAGGAATTTTGTGTGAAACACTGTCTGCTATTTGAATGGTTACTCCCCTATGTGTAACTTTACATGATTTATTAGGGTAGACATATAACGAAAATCTTTCCCACAATCTGGACATTCATAGGGTTTCTCTCCTGTGTGAGTCCTCTGGTGTATCACCAAATGGGATTTCCGACTGAAACTTTTCCCACATTCAAGACACTTATATGGTTTTTCTCCACTGTGAATCCTCTGATGTTTCATCAAGTAGGAATTCTGATTGAAACATTTCCCACAATCTGGACACTTATATGGTTTTTCTCCTGTGTGAGTTTTCTGGTGTATAACCCGGTTAGAATTCTGACTGAAGGTTTTTCCACAATACAAACAATCGTATGGTTTCTCTCCCGTGTGAGTTCTCTGGTGTATCAACAGCTTGGAATTTCGAGGGAAGCATTTCCCACAATCCACACACTGATACAGTCTCTCTTCTCTATGACTCTTTCGGTGCTTCACTAGTTCAGATTTACAACGGACACTTGCCCGACAATCTGGACACTCATACAGTTTCTCTCCCGTGTGAGTCCTCTGGTGATTCAACAGGTAGGAATTGTGACTGAAACTTTTCCCACAATCAGGACATTTATATGGTTTCTCTCCTGTGTGAGTCCCCTGATGTTTCACCAGGTTAGCTTTCCGAGAGAAATCTTTCCCACAATCAGGACACTCATATGGTCTCTCTCCTATGTGTCTCCTTTGATGTTCTACCAGGAGAGAATTGCAATTAAAACCTTTCCCACAATCTTGACATTTATATGGATTTTCTCCTTTGTGAGTCATCTGGTGTATGTTCAGGTGACAAATCCAAATGAAACATTTTCCACATTCAGAACACTTATATGGTTTCTCTTCTGTGTGAGTCTTCTGGTGTATCACCAGATCAGAATTCCGTGTGAAACTTTTCCCACAATCAGGGAATACAAAGTTTGTCTCCCTAGCCTGAGTCCTCTTTTGTCTCACCACATTGGTGTTCATGCTTAATCTTTTGTTGTACGGGCAGCACTGGTAGATTTTCTCTCTAGAATGGGTCATTCAACGAATCATGAGGAAGCTTTTCTGAGTAAAGCTTTTGGCACACTCCAAATAGTTGTATGTGTTTTCATTATGTGGATCCTCTCATGCATAATCAGTTTTGATCGGCAAGCTGTGTTTTTTTCCACAATAGGCAGTCTGTGACGTGTTTTCCAAAACTGATATTTTTGGAAAAATATTCTTTAGGAGGCAAAAAATATTTGTGATTTGAAGTTTTTTTGATTCAACCCATTATTATCTTTCTCAAAGGTTTTAAATTACGCCAACACATTTTGGCTATCCAAATGACCTCTTTCTTCCCACTAACCACCAGGTATATCCCTCTTTTTCTATTTGGAAATTATCCTCCTTGACTTTTCATGCAATGTTTTCTTAAGTTCCAGACATTGTATTTTTTCCAGGTGAAAAGTTTCTTCCTGTTATTTTCTCCCTTGTCTCTCATCTGCTGAGGAAGAAGGAAAGTAATTACAATTTGTGAAGAAAATGGAAAATATTTCAATTGATGACTTGTTTTACATTTTAATGCGGTTTCTCATTCTCTGTTGTCCAAACTGCTCTTCTTGGCATCTTCCTTGTCTATAAGGTACATATTAATGTGTTAAGTTACATTATTGTGTAAGCACTAGTGTAGTACATGAGAAAGCAGCAAAAAAAGCCCCTATGTTTGCATGAAAAAAAACCAAAATCATAGTTTAATCTCAAAAAATTCTCTTTCTGGCCTGGGTAGATCAGGCAAATATGCAAGTGTATTCGCGCAGAAATAAAGACCTATGAATTTATATGTTTGTAGACATCTATGTATATTTATTTCAGTGTGCAAAATGTTCGAGAAGTGCATTTACTCAATTTTTTTTATCTAGTTTTAGAAAGGTGCAGACACTAATAGACGAATTAGTGCCCAAATCCTATGCAAAATATCCGTTTTGCCCATGAAACTCCTTGCTTTCCATCAAAACAACTTGTCAATAAAATCTCAAGGAATCAAGTGTTACACGAAGGATGAGGGAGCGCTTAAGAAATACGAAAAATAAAGACTTTTTAAATATCCCAAATCTCCCAGCAGAAAATTGCAGGCAGGAGTTTTAAATCATGCAGCAAAAGGATAACAACGTTTGGGGATAGAAAGAATAGGAAGCAGCAGCCCGCATGTTTCAGCCTTGTCCCTTCGCTGCTTCCAGGCCGTGGAGGAGCCAAAGGGCCCGACTTGCCCCCGGCTTCTCATTCGACCAGCCCTCCACTCACCTCCCAGGAGACGCTTCGGCCCCTCCAAGCAGCTCAAAAGGCTCCGCCGACGCCATCAGCCTCCCGCGGGTGATCCGGAAGAGGAAGTTTCCCTGCCCTTCGCCTTCTTGCCTCTGCATCCTCTCTAGCAATCCAATCCTCTATCGTTTCAACTCTTTCCACTCTCTCTCTCTCTCTTCCCGAGAATAGCTTTGTCGCCCTTGCCTGNTTTTTTTTTCAGGAGGGAACTGGACTTTCTTGTTTTTTTTTTCTTTGAAGACGTTTCGCTTCTCATCCGAGAAACTTCTTCAGTTCTGACCGGATGGTGGGGAATGGAAGGATTTATACTCCGTGCAGACAGCCAGGTCATTCATCCTTTGGGAAGATTAACACTCTATCGCGGGGGGGAGCGGGGGGTGTCTTCAAACTTGGCAACCTTTAAAGACTGGTGGACTTCAACTCCCAGAATTCTTGCTCCAGTCATGTTAGGTCAGGAATTCTGGGAGTTGAAGTCCACAAGTCTTAAAGCGGCCAGGTTCGGAGACCCTCTGCTCTATCGTTTCCTCTCGTTCCAGCCCAGCTTCTCCCGCTTTCCTAGAGCAGATGTGCCGCCGCTGGACCATACCTGCTTCCTGAGGCGCGAGTGTTGCTTCTTCGTAGAGCGCCACCTAGCGCCGTAAGGCTGAAGAAGGTGTTTGTTCCACCTATCTGCTGCTTCCACCCTAAGGGTCACCTTGCAGCATGTCCAGGCTCATGTGATCAAACTTCAGAGAGTGAGAAGCCTTGCACGCAGATCATTCATGCCTTCTCACCTCATTTTGGCTTACTGGCCCGGACCAATGGACCAACTAGAAACCTCATCTGGTCCGAACGCAGCAGCCCACACGAGGACCCCTAGGTTGCCCATGTAACATATTTGTTTTTTAAGGTGCAATTGAAGATGCTGGTCATCACCTTTAAAGCTATTTCTTTATTATAACAATAGCCCTCGCGCTATATACCACCCCACAGTGCTTTATAGCTCTCTCGGTTTGTAGTATCAGAAGATTGTCCCCAACAATCTGGATCCTCATTCTACTGATCTCAGAGGGACGGAAGGCTGAGTCAACCTTGAGTCCTATCAGTATCGAACTCCAGGCAATGGGAAGAGTTAGCTGGCAATATTACATTCTAACTACTGAGCCACCAGGGCACGTCACTAGTTTCCCACCTTTTATTAGTTTCCCATCTATCTGTTCTCCTAAGTCAGATAAGGGTGGGCACATTCCTAGCCCCCTTGCCTTAAATATTACCGTCTGATAGGACCTAGGAAGTGAGTGTTTCCTGTTGCAGCTCTGCCCTATGAGACACCCTTCGCCCCTGAGGTTTGGCAGGCATTTATCCTCCTGATCTTCTGTAAAGGAAAGATCTAGCTTTTCTACGAAGCACATCAGAAGTTTGATTTGGAGCCGGGTTTTTGTTTTTATGCATTTAGTTTTAATACTGTCTTTAAGTTAATTATTGATTGGGAGCCAACCTGAGTGTGTTATAACATGAATGCCTACATAAATATTTGAAATAAATCAGAGGAAAAAGATCAATCTGGAACATGGCTCTGCTGAAGCTGCCCATTTGCAGATTGTTTGAGCCACCGAAGGTCTGTATTTCAAATTTATATGCCGCAAATCCTGCAGTGAACTTCTCCAATCTAACTCCTTGCATAGAGAAAGATAACCAGATTTGAGCAAGAATGGTACCAGCCATGAACATTAGAGTAAAACCAGGTTAACCTGGTTAACTTCTAATTTGAACAAAGGGAAGAATCACAGTTTTTGAATTCCCAGACTATCCAAATGCCATCAACTTTGCTCCAAGTGCCCTGTATTTGCAAATAAATGTTAAATGCAGAGGCTTTGCATTTTGTAATATATGGGAGTTACTGGTTTCTGTATTAAGGTTTTATTACTGTAAACCATGTGGAGTTATCATTAGTGGGGCTGTCATACACATTTTCATGCAAAGTAAAAAAAACAAATACATGTTTATATCCCTTTATTAAATGTAGAAATAACTCAGGGCATCACATTTACTCTGGCTGAGCGTAACAGTTCCTCTTGACTCCCTGATAAGGAACGACCTCACTGGGCCAGAGAAAGGAAGGTCAGATCAAGTCAGAGAAAGGAAGAACAAAGAAAGAAAAAGGAAATTCAAATCGGATTAAAGGCCTACAGGCTAAAACATACAAAGAATGGTTAGAAAAACTGGAAATGGCTGTGAAGAACCAGGGAGTGACATGATAGCAGTGTTCCAATATTTGAGGGGCTGCCACAGAGAAGAAGGGGTCAAGGTATTTTCTAAAGCACCCAAAGGACAGAAAAGGAATAATGGATGGAAACTGAACAAGGAGAGATTCAACCCGGAAATAAGGAGAAATTTTCTGACAGGGAGAACCATCAACTAACGGAATAGCTCGCCTTCAGAAGTTGTGAGTGCTTCATCACTGCAGCTTTCAAGAAGATACGTGACTGCCATGTTAGAAATTGTACAGGATAATATGCTTGAGCAGTGGATTGGACTAGATGACATACAAGATCCCTTCCAACTCTGTTACTCTGTTCTATTCCACTCTCATGTTTGATACGAAGACATGTTTCATTAAAAGGAATCATACAAGAAATTGGTTAATTGTTCAGCTGGGTTTTCAAAGAGAGAAAAACAAAATTCAATATTTCTCTAAACACATTAAATTTTGCCTCAGGTGGAATTTCTTGTGTGTGATAAGGGAGGAATTTTGTAGGAAACACAGTCTGCAATCTGGGTATTTGAATGATTACTCTCCTATGTGTAACCTTACATGATTTATAAGGCTAGACCTAGCACTGAAATCTTTCCCACAATCAGGACATTCATAAGGTTTCTCTCCTGTGTGAGTCCTCCAATGTATCACCAAATTGGAATTCCAACTGAAATTTTTCCCACATTCAAGACACTCATATGGTTTTTCTCCAGTATGAGTCCTCTGGTGTTTCACCAGGTAAGAATTCTGACTAAAATTTTTGCCACAATCCGGACACTGATATGGTTTTTCTCCTGTGTGAGTTCTCTGGTGCATCACCAGCTTGGCATTCCGAGTGAAACTTTTCCCACAATCTGGACACTTATACAGTTTCTCTCCTGTGTGAACCCTCCAGTGTATAACCAAAGTGGAATTCCGACTGAAACTTTTCCCACATTTGAGACATTCATATGGTTTTTCTCCTGTGTGAGTCCTCTGATGTATTACCAAGTCGGAGTTTCGAATGAAACTTTTCCCACAAAACAGGCACTCATATAATTTTTCTCCTGTATGAGTCCTCTGGTGTAAAACCAGGCCAGAATTCCGAGTGAATTTTTTTCCACAATCCAGACACTGATACTGCTTGTCTCCAGTATGAGTTCTCTGATGTACCACCAGGTGAGAATTCCGATAGAAACTTTTCCCACAATCTACACATTTATATGGTTTCTCCCCTGTGTGAGTCCTCTGGTGTTCTACCAGGTGGGAATTCCATCTGAAATGTTTCCCACAATCAGGGCACTCATACGGTTTTTCTCCTGTGTGAGTTCTCTGATGTTCCACCAGGTGGGAATTCTGACAGAAACATTTCCCACAATATAGACACTCGTATGGTTTTTCTCCTGTGTGAGTCCTCTGATGTTTTACCAGGTTGGAATTATCCTGGAAACGTTTCCCACAATCTGAACACTCATATGGTTTTTCTCCTGTGTGAGTCCTCCGATGTCTCACCAGATTGGAATTCTGACTGAAACTTTTCCCACAATCTGGACATTCATATGGTTTCTCTCCCGTGTGAGTCCTCTGGTGTATCACCAGCTCAGAATTCCATGTGAAACTTTTCCCACAATCAGGACATTCAAAATGTTTCTCTCCAGTGCAAGTCCTCTTCTGTCTCACTACACTGGTGTACATTGTCAATCTTTTGTCACATTGGGAGAACTGGTAGAGCTTCTCTCCGGTGTGGGTCCTTTCATCAATCACGAGGAAGCTTTTGGGAGTAAAGCTTTTGCCGCATTCCAAACATTTCTATGGCTTTTCATTTGGTGGATCCTCTTATGCATAGTCAGCTGTGATACAATCTGTTTTTTTCCGCAGGTTAAGCTGACTGTGTTGTTTTTCCAACACTGATATTATTGGGTTTTTGTGGAGACCAAAAATATTTCTGATCTCTTACTTGGAGTTTCTTTGATTGAAGCCATTATTACCTTCCTCAAAGGCTTTATATGATGCCTGTCCACTTTGGCTATCTGGGCGACCTTTTCTCTTCCATGACTTCCAGGAATTTCCCCCTTTTTCTTTAGTTGGGAATTATCCTCCTTGCCTTCTCGTGTAAAGTTTTCTTCAAGACCATATACTCTATTTTTTCCAGCTCAAAAATTTGTTCTTGTTATTCTCTCCCTTGTTTCTCATCTGGTGAGCAATAGAAAGTGGTTTTCACTTTCCAGAGGAAGTAAAAAAATTGTTTGATGGCTTGTTTTCCTTTTTAAAGCTGCTTCTCAGTTTCTGTTTTCCACAGTAATTGTCTTGGCATCTTTATCTGTAAGAACCATATCAATGAGTTTATTTCATTATTGTCTAAAAAATGGCTGACCAGGTGAAACAGGAAAACCACCTGCAATTTACATGAAAAAAACAAACAGTAAAATCAGAGTTTAAGCTCTAACATAAAGATTCATTTGGCATATAGAAGGGCAGCAAGATCCAAATTCAAATATTGAATCAATTATAATATTCTCTTTTTGGCTTTGATAGATCACACAAATATTCATGCTTATTCACACAGAAATAAAAACCTATGAATTTAAGTATGTAGGCAACCTAAGTGTATCAGTGCACAAAATGTCCCAAAAGTGCATTCACTGAAACTTTTAATTTAAATCTGCAAAAGTGGGGACAATAACAGATGAAATGGTGCCCAAATGCAATGCAAGATTTAAAGCATCCGCATTGCCCATGAAAATGATGGGCACTTAGTAAGAAATATAAAAAACTGATAAAGATTTATTTAAATCTCTGTTGAAAGGCTGTCAAAATGCCTTCCTTCCGAGGATTCGAATTTTCCCGCTGGGAGAGCTCCGGCACAAGGATACGGACAACTGCTTGAAAGCTGGATTTTTATTTTTTAGGAAGGTGAGAGACAGCGAGGCTGCGTTCCTGGGCTAGCTACCTTCATAAGGTAAGTTCCATGATTTTTTATACCCTTTTCTCCCTGTTGTGTTGTGAGTGCTTGTGGTTTGCGATTTCTTTAATGTTTTAAATAATAAACCTGTTCGGGGTTGTCTTTTATTTTCGCCAGTGGGCGAAACTTCCGCGAGGTTGGGCATAACTACTATTGTAGGAGGGTGTTCTAGGACTCTCCTCTTATTAATCGGGTTTCGATCTTTAATCTCTATTTAAGCCTTAATGGTTTCTCATCATCTTCGATTTAATGTAATCGCGTCTCAAATATCCTGATGTAACACTGCTCTTCACCTGTGGTGGAAATTAATGCTCGAGCGTGTAAATTGTATTAGTATTTTGTATTTACTCTCGCTCGATTTTCAATAGTACTGTGTTTGCCAAGAAGACAGTCCAAGGGTTTGAGATCCTAGCTCTCCTCTCGTTTCAACATAAAGAGCTAAATCATGTACACATGTGCAACTATTATCACAATAACGTGAGGCAGTGAACAGGCTTTTTGTAGGCTAGTATGGGCGCAACAAAACACTAAATTCATATGTTAAGATACCCATAAGTCTTTAATTAGTAATGTATTTTAATCATTCTTCCGCATGAAAAGTTCATGTGTTTTTGGCAACTGCTAGGCCTGATGTTCCTCTTTGGGCTTGTATCCACTGCCTTGAAGCAATAAGCGACTAGGTGAGGACACCACTGTCCTGCGCTTGAAGTTCCCTTTCCGACATCTCCAGCAGAAAATTCAATCACAGCGTAGCAGTTTTGACAGGTCGTGCAAGCGCCCAGAGGAATAAAATTCCAGGGAGGGAAGAATAGAGCAGCAGCCCCACGTTTCAGACCTCGTTTGCTTCCTCTCCCGCTTCCCGCGCGTGGAGGAGCCCAAAGGGCTCGACTTGCTCCCGGCTTCTCCTCCGCACCTGCCCTCCACTCACCTCCCAGGAGACGCTTCAAGCAACCACAAGATTGATGCCGCCGACGGCATTATCCTCCCGTGGGCTGAGCCGGTAAGAGGAAATTTCCTCTGCCTTCGCCGTCCTCTCCTTTACAACCGTTCCCGCAATTCACTTTACTCTATCATTTCGAACCCGTTCAATCTCAACTCTGCCCCTTCCCTAGAACAGGTGTCTCCAACCCTCCAGGAATTCTGGGAGGTTTAAGTCCACTTGTCTTAAAGTTTGTCAGAGGTTGGGGACTATCCTTGCCCTAGGAATAAGCTCAGTCTGCTCGTCTTTACGAGTGTTGCCGCTCTATAGATCTGCCATCTAGCGACTGCATTAAGGCGGAAAAACACCTTGAAGGCGTTTGAAGATGATCTCACTGATTCCGTGCTTCCTTAAGTGCCAGAAAGTCCTATTCGCCTCCATCGTAGCTACTTTTTCTCCCTGAGGCTCCATCCCAAACTTTTTCTTTTCAGGTTCCTTATCATGTCCTTGCGAGCTGAGCCCTCGGAGCTTGTTTGTGAGGGAAAGGGCCACTTAAACCTAATATAACATTACTCGGAAAGTTTTGGAAGGGACTTTGTAGGTCCACCCCCTCCCCCCATCATTTTTTGGACAAGTGGCAGTTTCCAATCTTCTTCCGGTGAGAAGTCTCAAGTGAATGAAGCTCACCACAACTTTCCTGAGGGGCCAAAGTGTTCCATGGTTGATTGTTTTCATTGCAGAAAGTGTTGTTCTCTTTATTTCCAGGTTGATATTCTCTCCTTTCAGATTTCCATCGGTTATTGCTTTGGTCTGGCCTTCAGGTGCTTCAGAAAAATTAGCTTGTACCCCTTCCTCTCTGTGGCAGCCCCTCAAATTATTGGAAGGAGCCGCTTATCATGTCTCCCCTGGTCCTGGTCTCTTTCACTAGAACTAGTCCAAGGCCCAGTTCCTGATAAGCGTTGCTTCATATGGTTTTAGACGGGCGTCCAGTTCCCCTAAGTGGCATCCTGTTGCTCTGTCTCTGACATTTCTTTTTTCTAGATGTCTCGACATTTTTCATAATGTTGTGTGACCAAAAACTGGATACAGCACTCACAGTTTGTGTGCTCTTACTAAGATTTAATTAAATTTTACACTAGACTATCTGGCACATAAGGCCTTTGATCAGTTGGTACATGTGAGTAATCACTGTATATAAAGCTAAACTGCTTATCCGGCAATTTTCCAGATTCCCTTTCATAAGTGGTATTACTGCATTCCTTCAAAACAGGGTGGGGGCAACAATATAGTAAAATTAGGGAGCACTTTATATCAAATCCTGTCTCTAGTTAACAGCGGTGTTCCCAAGGCATGCATTCTTATCGCCCACACTCTTTATATTGATCGTAATGACCTTTGCTGATCACCTTTATAAGCAACTGCATCCTCTTCACAGGATGATAATAAACTATTTCAACCACCACCAACAATGCTACTGCTCTTCAAAGCGACCTTATTATTGTGTCTGAATGGTGAAACCAATTCGGCAACTCCAAATCTCAACCAACAAATTGCTCTGTCCTAACACAAGTGGGCAAAAAAGATCACGGCACACCAAATACAACCTAGCGGGATTATAACCTCAATTGACGACCCTCACTCAGTCAAGGGAAACTAGGAGTGTATTCCATATCTAATGACCTAAGTGCAGAGCTCACTGTAAACACATTGCCAAAGGCATTTTAAGAGTTGTAAATCTAATCTTATGAAGCTTTCTTCCTTTCTGGAAAATAATATATATATGCGAACGTAGGGCATACAAAACATTTGCTAGACAATACACGAATACAAACTCATCTGTCTGGAATCTGCAGTTTGCTTATATCAGACATTAATTACAATTTGAGCGGTCCAGAAGTATCATGGAGAAGGAGTGACTATACTCCTCTTGCTCAACAACAGGAATACTTTATGTCACCAGACTTGAACATTTTGGGCTTCGACAACTATCTTGAACTATGCCGCTATGGTTTGGAACTTAAAGCGGTCAGGTACTCCATAGGTTCATGGCTGAATCTAGTCTTCTACAATGCCCTTACCAGTCAATTGATCTTCAGCTTCAACCGCCAACAATATCAAGAGGCCACACAATTGATACAAACTCAATGTTAACAGCTCCAAATCTTTGATTGCAGAACGTACGACTTCTGCACACCAGAGTGGTCAATGGCCTAGAATGCACTTACCTTCACTCTTGTTGTTACTGTTGCCGCTCGAAACCCCCACTCCTTTCCTTACCCTCAAACTGTCCATCTATTGACCTCACCCCATCCTAAGAGGTTCTTACAGGGACCATGCATAAGTGCCACCATTTCGTGCCTTCCTGCGTTTCCCTGTCCTCTGTCCCGTTTTAATCGTACCTATTTTCTGTATTCTTACTCAGTTATATTTATACCTATTATTTGTAAGCGACTACAAAATCAAATAAACAAATAAAAATAAAAAATGGTGTTTAGTTACCTCACTATTGATCTCACTTGGCATGCCTCCTGTTAATGCAACTTAGGATTGCATGGCTTTTTGGCTGTCTGCTGCACTCATTGATGGCTCCAGTGATTTAGCTGGTTGTCCACTGAAAGACTCCAAGACCCCTATCAAACAAATAATTGCTATTAAGCCGGTTTCACCAGTCTATATTGTACTCTTTTGTTTTTTGCTTAACTAAGTGGTAGGATTTTTCTTTTCTGCTACACTGAATTTCATTCTTGGTAGATAGGGCCAATGTTCAAGTCTCTCAAGATTTTGACAGTCTATCTCTTGAGGTGTAGTTATTCCTGACAGTTTAGCCATCATAATTTGATAAGTCCGTCTTCTATTCTTGCTCATTCTAAGGTCTGGTTAATGAAGATATTGAAGAGTACTGGGCCTAAGAGGGAACCTTGTGGCACCCCACTGCTTACTTCCCTCCATGTACTTAGACCTATTACTGAGAACAGTTTGTCAGCCAGTTGCGAATCCTGGTGCTATCTATCCCACTGACGGAAATACAGATTTTTCTACATTTTCGACATACAGAAATTCATAGGTGTGTATTTCTGTGTGTATTTGTGTGTATTTCTGCCTGCCTATATCAATCAGATCAGAGCCAGAAGGGATCTTGGAGGTCTTCTACTCCAACCCCCTGCTGAAGCAGGAAACCCTTTACTAGATAGGAGGCTTCCAGTTTACTTCTAGTAGGGTACTTCCAGTAATGAACATTTTTATTTATTTATTTGTTTGTTTGTTTGTCTGTCTGTTTGTTTATTGTTTAGTCAAACAACTATTAGATAATAGGTATAAGTATAAACACGGAGAAAAACACATGAAAGGGATACGAATAAGGGAAAAAAAAGAAACAATAGGACAGGGACGGTAGGCACGCTTTGGTGCGCTTATGCACGCCCCGTAATCTTCAAACGCCTTAAGGCAGAACGAGCATGTTCTCCCGCCATACAGAATGTCACTAAAATGGCGGTCTATTCGCGGCCAGTTCAGGGGCGGCAGAAGTATCCTATCTATGGAAGGAGCAAAGGCTGGGCTTGAACGGGTTGATACGATAGAGTACTGTATTCCTTGAGAGTTAGTTTATAGATTCGCCCTAGGGCCGTATTCCTAGAGAGGATGTGGAGGAGAGGATGCGAAAGAGGATCTTTCTCTTCCGGCTCGGCAACGGGAGGCTGATGGCGTCGGCAGACCCTTTCGGGTTGTTTCGAGAGTCGAAGCGGCTCCCGGGAGGTGAGTGAAGGGCGGGTCGGAGTAGAAGCCGGGAGCAAGTCGGGCCCTTTGGGTTCTTCCACGGCGGGGAGGCAGGGAAGGGAGAAGAATGGAAAGATATGAGCTTCTGCTGCATATTCTTTTCTTTCCCAAATTTTATTCCTCTGGGGCTGCACGATGTAAAACTGCTGCCTGTATTTGATTTTCTGCTGGGAAATGGGAGATTTATATGTTTTTTATATTTCTTACTAAGTGCCCATCATTTTCATGGGTAATGCGGATGCTTTAAATCTTGCATAGCATTTGGACACCTCTTTATCTGTTATTGTCCCCCACTTTTGTAAATTTAAATAAAAAGTTTCAGCAAATGCACTTTTGGGACATTTTGGACACCGATACACATTGATTGCCTACATATGTAAATTCATAGTTTTTTATTTCTGTGTGAATAGGCGTGGATATTTGTCTGATCTATCCAAGCCAAAAAGAGAATATTGCAATTGATTCAATATTTGAACTTGGATTTGCTAGCCTTTTCTATGCCAAATGAATCATAATTAATGTTAGAGCTTAAAAAACTATGATTTCAGTGTTTTGTTTTTTCATGTTAAATGTGGGTAGTTTTCCTGTTTCACCTGTTCTGCAGCCATTTTTTAGACAATGATGAAATTAACTCATTGATATGATTTTTACAGGCAAAGAAGATGCCAAGACTATTACTGTGGAAAACAGAAATTGAGAGGCTGCTTTAAAAAAAGAAAACAAACCATCAAACAATTTTTTTACTTCCTCTGGAAAGTGAAAACCACTTTTCATTCCTCACCAGATGAGAGACAAGGAAGAGAATAACAGGAACAAACTTTTGAGCTGGAAAAAATAAGAGTATATGGACCTGAAGAAAACATTATATGAGAAGGCAAGGAGGACAATTTGCAACTGAAATTGAAAGTGGGAAATTCCTGGAAGTCAGTGGAAAGGGAAAGGTTGCTTGGGTAACTAAATTGGACAGACATTATTTAAAGCCTTTGAGGAGGAAATAATGCCTTAGTCAAAGAAACTCCAAGTAAGGAATCAGAAATTTTTTTGGTCTCTACAAAAATCCAATATCTGTGTTGCAAAAAAACACAAAAAACCGCTTAATGTGGGGGGAAAAACAGATTGAAGATCATAGCTGACTATGCATAAGGTAAAGGTAAATGTTTCCCTTGCATATACATTCTCGTCGTTTCCGGTTCTAGGGGCAGTGCTCATCTCCGTTACAAAACCAAAGATCCAGGGCTGTCCAAAGACGTCTCTGTGGTCATGTGGCTGGCATAACTAAATGCTGAAGGTGCACAGAACGCAGTTACCTTCCCATCAAAGTGGTCCCTATTTTTCTACTTGCATTTTTACATGCTTTCAAACTGCTAGGTTGGCAAAAGCTGTGAAAACTAACGCTAGCTCACTCCGTTACGTGGCTCGAGTGATTCAAACTGCTGAACTGCCGACCTTTCAAATTGGCAAACTCAGCATCTTAGCCACTGAGCCACCACGTCCCTCATAATGCATAATCATCATGCATAAGAGGATTGACCAAATGAAAAGTCATAGAAATGTTTGGAATGCAGCAAAAGCTTTACTCAAAAAAGCTTCCTCATGATTGATGGAAGGACCCATACTATCAGTGCTCCCAATGTGAAAAAAGATTGATAATGCACACCAATGTAGTGAGACAGAAGAGGACTAGCACTGGAGAGAAACACTTTGAATGTTTTGATTGTGGGAAAAGTTTCACATGGAATTCTGAGCTGAGGACTCACATGGGAGAAAAACCATATGAGTGTCTATATTGTGGGAAAAGTTTCATTCAGAATACCAGCCTGGTGATACACCAGAGGACTCATACGGGAGAAAAACTGTATGAGTGTCCGGATTGTGGGAAAAGTTTCAGTAAGAATTTCAATCTGTTGGAACACCAGAGCATTCACACAGGAGATAAACCATATGAATGTCTGGACTGTGGGAAACATTTCAGTCGAAATTCCTACTTGGTGGAACATCAAAGAACTCATAGAGGAGAGAAACCGTATAAGTGTCCTGATTGTGGGAAAACTTTCTGTCGCAATTCTCACCTAGTGGTACACCAGAGAACTCATACAGGCAACAAACCATATAAGTGTCCTGATTGTGGGAAAACTTTCTGTCGGAATTCTCTCCTCGTGTTACACCAGAGAACTCATACAGGCAACAAACCATATGAATGTCTGGACTGTGGGAAACACTTCACTCAGAATTCCAATCTGGTGAAACATAAGAAAACACACACCAGAGAAAAACCATATGAGTGTATGGAGTGTGGGGAAAAATTCATTCAGAATTCCAAGTTGGTGATACACCTGAGGACTCACACAGGAGCGAGACCGTAATAAATGTCTGAATTGTGAGAAAGATTTCAGTAGTAGGTCTCGCCTTATCAATCATATAAGGTTACATGGGAGAAACCATTTTAATGCTTAGATTGCTGACATTGTTTCACACAAACTTTCTTATTGTACAGTAGATACTCCTCCACAAGGTGTAGTTTGATGTGTGTCGAGGAATCTTGAATATCATTTCTGATCTCTCATTGCAAGCTCTTTTTAATCAAACATGTCTTAGTATTAAACATGAAGGAGGAGATCTGTTGGGATGTCCAAGCCCTTTCTGAGCTCCCTTTCTCTGGCCCAGTGCAATTGTTCCCTTCCACACAAGGATGATAGATGAAGGCCTATGATCGGCCAGGGAATGAAACCTGCCCAGCAACAAAATTTGCTCAGTTAAACACAGATGAGCACTGCTTCCAAGAATCAGACATGACTGGACAGAGGAAACCTTCAGGAGGAAAAAGGCCTGCGAAATTTTATTGGAAAGAGTCTTCCCATAGGGCTGGGACTGCAGTAAAAAAGGTTAATTTCCCAGCCCTATCAGCAAAATTTAAAGGAATGGACAAGGAGCAATCTAGGGACTCTCATTACTGTGTGTGCTGCTGCATTCTGGATCAGGGAAGTACCGGTCTGTCCAAAGTCAAAGATGAACTGCTATCGGGGGGGGGGGGGGTAGGCAAAACACATGANTCGGGGGGGGGGGTGTGTGTGTTAGGCAAAACACATGAACACTCCATCTTAGAAATACTTAATGGGGTATCATAAGATGGATAACCTTGGGCAGTTTCATGTAGATGTTAAAAAGGATGAGAAAAAGACTTAGGTCCCAGGCCACGGCATAGTGCCAGGAGCTAGGACTTGGCGGCTCCTCTCCTCCCCAACCACCTGAAACCAGCCAGGAAGGTAAAAGATCCACCATAACCCTTAAAGGGTGGGCTTCAAAAATTTCAGCAACCAATTCTCTGCCCAGTTTCTGGGTGGGCATGGTTATGGTGGGCGTGGCCTAGTCAGCTTCCTACAAGCCTCTGGGAGGGTGAAAATGGCCCTTCCCGAACCTCTGCGCGGGCCCTGTACTGGCATCCAGAACAGGCCCCTCCAGGAAGAGGAGGGGCATGGTGGTAGAGGCCAGCCAGGGATGGGATTTACTGGTTCACCGAACTGCACAGAATCTTAGCTGGAGGATCACGCGAACCTGTAGCAGCCCACCCCAACCCTCAATGAGTTTATAAAAAGTGACATCACATGACCACATTTAATGAGGATAATTCCAGCAGTTCCACTTGCTGTCATATCTCCAGGACCATGTGGGTCATTAAGTGAGCACTTCATATTACTCTGATGTGGGAAGAGGTAGGAGTCTTGAGGCAAGCAAGTCGGCAGCTGAGAGCTACAGGCAAGTGAGTGGTCTCCAGTCCTGCTCCTTTCTGGGCCTGGGAGAGGAATTGAGAGCCAAGGGCTCAAGCCCAGGACTCTTTAGATCAGCTATCTACAAACTAGCGCCCTCCAAAGATTTTGATCAATATTCAATAGTGGAATTTTAACGCCCCTGGAAGGCTGCTCAGAGGAATTCTGCCCTCTAAGTGAGATGACAGGCAAGAATGCAGAAGGAAAAATAATATCTCCTATCTAGATGGATTTGGAAGCTATGTGGGTGGGCACTTCAAGGTTTCGTCTTGTATTTCATTTTTCTATTAAAGGGATATGAAGCTAGCAATCATTTAAGGCTGTGCATACACACAAGACTTTTATCAACTTTTTTTATCAACTTTTATGATGCAGCACTTGCTAACCTTGTGAAAGTAAAGTAGAGTCGGGCTTCACTCTTCAAGTTTTCCTTAGTCACATACATAATTTTGGGGAGTTATCCTGCACCCCCAAGATGGGTGGGATTCAAAAATTTTAGCAACTGGTTCTCTGCCTGGTTGCTGGCTGGGCATGGCCATGGTGGGCATGGCCTAGTCAGCCTCCTGCACCACAGTGGAGAGGGGTGTTTCCGCCCTCTACCATCTCCTGAGGTTTTCCTTGAGCCTCTGGGAGGGCAAAAAGTGCCTCCCTTGGGCTCCAGAGGCCGGAAACAGCCCCATTTCTGGACTTCTGGGAAGCCAGTTTTTTGCCCTCCCAGAGCCTCTGAGTGGGCCCTGCACTTACCTGGCATCCAAAATGGGCAATGTGGAGACCCCTGGGAGTGACCAGGGGGAGCTAGCCAGTCCTTGCAACTACTGGTTTGGCGTATCAGATGTAAAATTAACATCCGGTTTGCCTGAACCAGCTGAATCCCACCCCTGCCCCAAGAGGAACAACTGGCTGGAAGAGTCTTTACTGATCCCCAAGGGAGATGCCATTTTTTGTTGCACATTGTGCAATGATGGAACATTGTGTTCGCCCCTGCAGATGCTGTCCCTTGGTTTAATTCCTGCAAAAGAAGCTCCAGGCTCAGTTGCAGTGACAATGTGGGTGTCCAAGACCTAAAGGAGAGACTAGGGCTGTGATGGCGAACCTATGGCACGCGTGCGAAAAAGTGGCACACAGAGCCACTTGTGCTGGCACACGAGCCGCAGGCCAAATTATAGGCCTGAAAAGCCTTTCGGCTCAAAAGCCGAAAAATCAGCTGAGAGGCGCAGTGCAGGTAAGGGGGTGGCCGGGGGATTGCGCACACATGCACGGGGCGTGGGGAGGGTGGGCCACACATTGCATTCTGGTTGCTGGCACGCAAGTGTGTGCGCGCTGGTGCATGCACAATTTTTGACACAGAAGCCCAAAAAGGTTAGCCACCACTGGACTAGGGCTAGATCATCCCGGAGAAAAGTTATGAATGTGATGGCTAAGAGTGGAAAACGGCACTTCATTTAAAAAAAAAAAAAATACTTAGAAACTCCTGATATAGAATGTGCGTATTTTCAGCCTCACGTCACTTAGGTGGAGCTCAAACACAACACAAGCATCTGGCAATCCATCAATATAATAGGGGTATCCCTGGTGGCTGAGATCCGACATTCAACCGAGGGGCGGGGGGCGCAGCTGAGGTGAAAGGCGTTAAAACCAGAGTATTGGTAGAAAGGATGCGGAGGAGGAATTCCCTCTTCTGCCTCTCCCATGGGAAGATGGAGTCGTGGAGAGTTGAAATTCTGCTCTTTGGGTCGAAACGGATCCTGGGAAGTGAGTGGAGGGCAGGTCGGAGAAGCCGGGAGCAAGTCGGGCCCTTTGGGCTCCTCCACGGCGGGGAAGCCGAACAAGGAACAAGAATGAAAGATACGGCTTCTGTTCCATATTCTCTCTCTCCAAATGTTATTACACTTATGCTGCATGGTTTAAAATTGTTGCCTGTGATGAGAGACTAATATTGAAAGGGCACATATGAAGAATGGTTGCAGGATTTGTGTCTGGTTAGTCTAGAGAAAAGGAATAGTGGGGACATGATAGCAGTATTCTAGTATTTGAAGGGCTGCCATAAAGAGGGGGAAGGGGTCAGTTTATTTTCCAAAGCTCCTGCAAGCAGGACAAAAAACAATGGATGGAAACTAATCAAGGAGAGAAGCAACCTGGAATTAAGGAGAAACTTCCTCACAGGGAGAATTAACTTGTGGAATAGCTTTGCCTTCAGACTTTGTGGCCGTTTCATCATTGGAGGTTGAGAGAGAGACTGAAGAAGAGACTGGGCAGCCACTTATCTGAAAATGGTATATGTTCTCTTGCTTGAGCAGGGGATTGAGCCAGAAAACAAGGACCTTTTGACACCTGGGAAATTTATTTTATTTTTTCATATCTACCTCTCTCTGTGTCTTCATGTAATACTTGACTGAAACATGCCAGAAGTGCATTTTCTCCATTTTTTAAATTTACTTTTAGAAATATGGGGACACTAACAGACAAAATGGTGCCCAAATCCTATGCGAGATTTAAAGCATCTACTTTGCCCACGGAACTCCTCACCTACCAGGAAAACAAGGAATCAAGCATTTTTCCAAGCAAAAAAATCACAGGCAGCCAATTTTAATCCATGCCATGTAAGTGTAATAACATTTAGGGAGAAGAAATATGCAGCAGCAGCCCATGTTTTCAGCCTCGTTGCTTCCTCTTGTGTTTCTACGCCATGGAGGAATCCAAAGGGCCCGACTTGCTCCTCACTTCTCCTCCGACCTGCTCTCCATTCACCTCCCAGGAGCCTCTTTGACCCTGAGCAGGACTTCCATAGGTGTTGCATCATGAAAATTGACGAGGTCTTGTTTGTATGTGCAGCCTGAAACCATTGCCATCTTCATCCCATTAATAGAAATACGGGACAAAAGAACTGAAGCGCCCACCCACATTGCTTCCAAACCCATCTAGGCAGGAGATAATATTTACCCCTCTGCATTGTTGCAGGGTCTAAATCTCACTCAGAGGGCAGAATTCCTCTGAGCTGCCTTCCAGGTTTCCAGAGGCGTTAAGATTCCACCATTGAATATCTCCAGGCAGCTTGATCAAAATCTTTGGAGGGCACTAGTTGATCTAAAAAGTCCTGGGCTTTAATAGTTGGCTCTCAATTCCTCTCCCAAACCCAGAAAGGAGCAGGCCTGGAGACCACCCACGTGTTTGTAGCTCTCAGCTTCTGGCTTGTTTGCCTGGGATACCTACCTCTTCCTACGTCCAAATCACATGAGGTCCTCAATGACCCACATGGTCCTGGAGAGATAACAAGCAGAACTGCTGGAATTACCCTCATGTGGTCATATGATGTCATTTTTTATAAACTCATTAAGGGTTATGGTGAATTTTCTTCTAGCTTTCTTGGCTGGTTCCACCTTGCTGGGGAGAAGAGGAGCCGCTGAATCCCAGACCCCTGCAATATGGGGTGGCCTGGGACTTAAGCCTTTTACTCCTCCTTTTTAACGTCTATGTGAAACCGCCCAAGGAGGCTATTCATCTTATGATACCCCATTAAATATCTCTATCCAGAGAGATGATGCTCTGGCAGGACTGCCCAAGTACCTGGCAATATGGAGTATTCATGTATTTTTGCCTCCTCCCGCCACTTCCTGTGTAGATGACATTTCATCTTTGACTCTGTGGACAGACTGGTACTTCCCTGGACTGAACCGGTGTACAATTTGGAGGTATTCCTGGATTCACGGCTCCTGCTTCAGGCGGCCATATCTGGGGGAGGGGCTGTGCAGATTCAACTAGTGTGCCAATTGTGCCCCTTTTCTGAACCAGGCCTTGAGCATGCCTTGGGTCACCTGTTTGGATCACTGCAGTGGACCACCCAGAAAATTCAAATGGTCCAGAATGCAGCAGCACACACAGTAATGAGAATCCCTAGATTGCCTGTGTAACATCCTTGCGACGAGAGCTGTCCTGGATTGTTTTCTTTACAGGTACAATTCAAGTTACTGGTCATCCCCTTTAAAGCCATTTCTTTATTATAGCAATATCATTTAGACACATAATACCACCGCAGAATGCTTTATAACAGTCTTGGTTTACAGATTCAGCATATAGCAGCCAACAAACTGGGTCCTCATTTTACAGATCTCAGTAGGATGGAAGGCTGTCAACCTTAAGCCGCATCAGGATCAAATTGAAGGCTGTGGGCAGAGTCAGCTGGCAATACTGCATTCTAAACACTGCGCCAATAGGGCACCTGTCATTATTCTCCCACCTTTATTATTTTTCCATCTACTTGTTGAGATGGGAAAGGCACGCTCTTTGTACATTCCTTTAAATTTCACTGATAGGGCTAGGAAATGAACATTTTTTACTGCAGCTCCAGCCCGATGGGAACTATTTGCCATAAACGATTTAACAGATAATGGATAATCAGAGTTGGAAGGGACCTTGAAGGTCATCTAGTCCAACCCCCTACCTAAGCAGAAGACCCGATTCCATTTATGACAAATGGCAGTCCAATATCTTCTTAGAAGTCTCAAGTGATGACGTTCCCAGAATTTCCGAGGGCAAGCTGTTCCATTGGTTGATGGTTGTGGCTGTCAGAAAGTTTCTCCTTATTTCCAGGTTAAATATCTCTTTGTTCAGTTTCCATCCGTTATTCCTTGTCTGGCCTTCAGGTGCTTTGGAAAATAGCTCGATCTCCTCCTCTCTGTGGTAACCCCTCAAATATTGGAAGACTGCTATCATGTCTCCCCTGGTCCTTCACTAGACTAGCCATGCCCAGTTCCTGTAATCGTTCTTCATATGTTTCAGTNGTTCTTCATATGTTTCAGTCTCCAACCCCCTATCATCCTGGTTGCTCTTCTCCTTTTTCCAAGAGTCTCAACATCTTTTTTATAGTGTGGTGACCAAAATTGGATGCAATACTCTAGATGTAGTCTTACTAAGGTTTTATGGAGTGATATAAAGCCTTAGTAAGACACCTAGAGTACAGCACCCAGATCCATCCCATTTCATAGGAACTATTTCCAATAAAATTTGGCAGCCCTTTTTCCTCCTAAAGTTTTCCTGTTCAGTCCTGTTCTAAGAGGCGGTGCTCATCTGTTTCTTAACTGAGAGAATTTTGTTGCTGAGGGGTTTCATTCACTGGCTGACCAAATGCCTTCACCTGTCATCCCTGTGTGAAAGGTACTGCACTGGCCTGAGAAAGGGAGCTTAGAAAAGGCTTGGACATCCCAACACAGATCTCCTCCTCCATGTTTAATACTAAGACATATTTGATTAAAAAGAGCTTGCAATGAGAAATCAGAAATGATATTCAAGATTCATCTACACACATCACCTTATGGAGTGTCTACTCTTTGATAGGAATTTTGTGTGAAACACTGTCAGCAACCTTGGCATTAAAATGGTTTCTCCCATGTAACCTTACATGATTGGTGAGGCTAGTCCTACTACTGAAATCTTTCCTACAATCTGAACACTCTGTACAGTCTCGCTCCTATATGAGTCCTCTGGTGTGTCACCAGCTTGGAATTCTGAATGAATATTTTCCCCACACTCCAGATACACATATGGATTTTCTCTGCTGTGAGTTTTCTGGTGTTTCACCAGGTTGGAATTCTGGATGAAATGTTTTCCACAGACTGGACACTCATATGGTTTGTTGCCTGTATGAGTTCTCTGGTGTACCACAAGTTTGGAAGTCTGAGTGAAACGTTTCCCACAGTCCGTACACTCATATGGTTTGTTGCCTGTATGAGATGTCTGGTGTACCACTAGGTGAGAATTACGACCAAAAGTTTTCCCACAATCAGGACACTTAAATGGTTTCTCTCCTGTATGAGTTCTTTGGTGTTCCACCAAGTAGGAATTTCGACTGAAATGTTTCCCACAGTACAAACACTCATATGGTTTATCTCCTGTGTGAATGGTCTGGTGCTGCAATAGATTGAAATTCTTACTGAAACTTTTCCCACAATCTGGACACTCATACGGGTTCTCTCCTGAGTGAGTCCTCTGGTGTATAACCAATTCATAATTCTGAATGAAACTTTTCCCACACTCTAGACACTTATATGGTTTTTCTCCTGTGTGAGTCCTCTGGTGTATCACCAGGGCAGAATTCCAATTGAAACTTTTACCACAATCCA